>UZAF01017690.1:0-34850 GCA_900617895.1 Haemonchus placei
CCACATGCATGGTCTGGGGTCATATCCACCTAAGCTCCCTGATGCCTACCATCTTTCTGGAATCACTGGATTGATACAAGGCTATCTGGTTCTAAGAGAGCAGAGAAATTGACTTGCATATTAGCAGGTACCGCAAGTCGATGCTTAGCTAGCATGTGCATCCAACGATTCCGTCGAAAACCGTATGTGTGGGCGCATCCCAGTGCAGGGCTTATCCCTAACTATCAGAACTTATTGGCTAAGAGCTTCCTTGAATAAGCTTTAGAGCTGTAGGAAGTTCGAGAGTGTTTTAGAAGAGTGCGCAAAAATGTTGGGCACTTTCTGCTAAATAGGGATGCAGTTTGAAAAAGTATTAGCGGCCGCTGTGGCTGCTGCACGGTCAGTTCGGCTTTTCGCTGCGGGAGCCCTGGGTGTATTTAACCAGCGAAAGGTTCTAGGCCTCTATAACGCGAAGCAAAGGTTTGGTTTTCCTGAAGGAGTTTGTTAAATCTAAACAGTTTCATGCAGTTGTCGGTTTGAATAGTCCGATTTGATCAATGTTCCGAACAGAAGCCTAGTCATCTTTGTGTCCCTCATTGAAGGTGTTCATTGAAGGTTTCACTGCTTTCTTGGCCACGAAGGTACATATGCTAGCAAAGCATGTATAGAGGCACATCAGTAACCTTCTTTTCTTCTCGCTCCGGAAATATTTTCATTTCGCTCATAGTTATTTACGAACTAGTTGCACAGGGAAACAGCTTCTCAACTTCTGATACACGTTTCCATCCATAACGGCCCATTCACCTCTTTATATGTGTGACGGACATCCTCCCGCGGATTCCCAACACTTCCGTATTGATTATACTGACATCTAACCTATACTGGTGTAAGAACAAAAGGATAAAGTCTTGGGACGTTAATCAAGGTCGTTTGAGTATGCGCCTTCGCATTCGACTTAAATTCAGGATCGTAGTGGCGAATTGAATGCGTATGTTGTCTATACAATAACTTACTGTGGCCAGCCGGTGTACAATTCAGTGATTTATCATACCAACAAGTCTGCACCAATTTAACTTCCCGTAAAGAAGGAAGTCTTGGTTGGCCAAGGTGGTTTTTGATCCGGGATTTGAACCCGTAACCTTGTGTGTGTTTTGGTGCTCCACTTGCCACTGTACCACCTCTTCCCTGAAATGCAGCGATTTTTTCTATTACAGTGAGTGTAAGCGTGACTCTTACTCCAGAGATTCCAGTCGGAGACATTTCATGAAGGCCTCACTCCATGTAAAAACTATCTTCCTTCTATCTCAGCCACTAGAAAGGAAAAATAATGAAAGTAAAGGATAAAGATTTTGGCGTTAATCAATCCCGTCTGAGGGATGCACCCCCGCACTCGACTTCTATTCAGATCATAGTGGCGTAATGAGTGCGTATGTGGCCTATACAATGACTTGCGGTGGCCAGCCGATGTAGAAGTCAGTGCTTTTATCCTCCTAGACGAATGGTACCAATTCACCGATCCCGGAGGGATGGAAGGCTTGGTTGGCCTAGGCGGGCATCGATCCGGAATTCGAACCCCTGACCGTTCGTATGATATAGTGCGCCACTTGCCACCACACCACCTCCGCCCCAAGGAAAGTAATAACAACTTGAATTAACTCTTCAGAAAACATATTTCTTCCCTACCACCTATCCTCCGCCCATTATGTTATTAGATTATACTTTCGCAGTATAGGTAACCACTAAATGGATAAGCAGCGCGCACTCCTTTGATGATGCGCCATGCTTTGGAACAGCATTCGCATACTTAGTGGCATTTTACTGGGTGACGGGCCTGATTTGCACGTGCTCAGCGGTGTGAAAATCCTCTTCTGATATGACCAATGTACCACTTAGTCATCCAAAAAAAAACTTCCGATTTGCAGGAATGATAGTTGGTCTGAAAATTGATAAAAGCAACTACGGTACAACAGTAAAACCCCTCGCTTTCTTTCCACGTAGAGTTAAATACTAAAGGAGGTAAGGGTGAAAGAGTCCCTTGCTGTTTTTCTAGGGTTTCATCTAGGTAGGGTAATTCCGTATCCACAATTCCCAGTTGATACTAAGCCGGTGGTGAAAAGTAGCTCAATCTAAAGATTTCGAAGATGTGGTTCCAGAAGATGGTTATTTTGGCCAATCATGTGATACCTTCACATAATTGGTCAAAATATATGGCGAATAAGGAATGATCATGGAGTGCATGGCGCATCCCTATCGATTTAGGCTTCGGGTGTGCTTTCTCAGCATTCTCGGGTATCGCTGTAAACCGAAAGTTTTGTACAGATGATGTACTCAAATCAAACTCATTAGCTGAACGTAAATTGTCCGATACACTTGATCCATCGGAGAGTATTTCTTTCGTCTTGCACAGGAATCATCAGGTCCCGTAAACAGTTCCCGATCCTTTGGAATGCGAATTCGTAATAACTAGCTGGCAGTAGTATCCAATTGAAAAGTTTGGCTAGACTACGAATTATTAGGATCCACTAGTCACATCCCAACCAGGTCCTTGAGATCGACATCTTTAGAATAGGATCTGAAATTGTGACGTAATGTCCTTCATGGACAACTTGTGGCCATTTAGCAGCTTTCTTGTCCTGACATCCGCAACTTTCACTCATGCTAGCGGCAGAAGCTGGTGCCTAACCTACTTGAATAGGTTCAATTTTCTCCTTATAGAATAGTCTTGGAATATCATCTTCAATCGAGGAGCTACCAGCACGAAATAGAAGGTGGTCAGTATGGTTAGGTGAAACGTGAAAGCTCAAAAAGGGTAACCTTCCCACTTCATTCCCCTGCCTTATTTGAGTTCGGCAACTTTTCGGTGTGACAATTTCGCAACATGCAAGAGGTGGTCGTTAAACATCGTCGGTCGCGTTTAGGGCGTTCCTCGCAAATACGCCAACTACTTCTGCTGAAATGGTGCGTCTGAGCGGTTATGGTAGTAACTCGGGGACTATGGTCTACTGGAAGCTCATGGTAGGGGATAGCTCCCAATCGATGTTTTGGGAGCTTTGTAGACGGTAACTATCAGATAGCTTTGCTCTATTGGCGTTTATAGAAGAGAGTCTGTGCACTTAGAGCGAAACTCCTGGATTCCTTCATAGTACTGCAGTGTGGGAATCTTTTCACGGCTCTTTAAGAATGGTAGACCGCCAGCATCAATCTTGAAGGACTTCCCATCATATCCCAGTATAGAATCCTTCCTACAGGGATTTGAGAAAATCACGGAAAGGTTAAGATTTCCTCGAACTATGTGCCTTTCGCCCGTCAAAATGTGCTTACCAGTTAGTGTAATTCGGGTACCTTTTCGGAACTTGAAAGTACATGCGCTCTTGAAATAGTCGTTGGATGGTCCTGGCATAGGTTAATCATCATCTAATCAAAACTAGGAAGGTACTGGTCACACTCCTGTGACCACAGACTTCAGCAAATTTTCCAGTATTGGTGGTTTGTGTGGGCTGAGAGTAGTGTATTGCCTGGTTGGTCCTCCTTGCCGGTGCATGCCATCTAGTCACTAGTCAGATTGAATGGTTGTACCTGTAAATCATTTCGGGAACTCTTTTCGGGGGTGGTGGAAAGAAAACCTGGCTAGAGTTGTCGGGAATAGATCCCTGATCCATGGTGATGACGCCTTAAGCCACTTGGCAATTTAGTTCCCTATTGGCAATTACCTTAGCCCCAGTCACACACCTCAGCCCTAGTTGAGCACCTTAGCCTTAGCTGAAGAATCGGTTTTCGAATCTTCTCAAGACGCTTGAATCCCTGCCAAAGGTTCGCCAGATAGAAAATGCGTATTTAGCCTACATAACAATGGTCTGCAGGGGCTAAAGGGGGTACAAGTCAGTGTTTTTCATCCTCGCGGACGAGTTTGTTAGCAGTAAATCGGCCTCGGCAGGATGTGAGGACTGGTGACTTTGGGCGAGTATCGTCCGGAACTCGATCTCATGGTCATGGACATACGAGGGCGCGCCATTTGAGTCCCCTTGACACCACCTCTGCCCTTAGAAAAAATATGAATTTTATTTTGTACTTCTTTCGTCAACTAATCATATACATCCGCAACAAGTGTTCCCTCAGCTTTTGTGTTCTTCCACAACGAACTCTTTCAGTCTGTACTTTATTGTGTCCCTAGCATAGAAAAAAAGGAAGAGACCCTCGCCCACCGTCTATTCATTTTCTCACCCGTCTCGGGCACGGTCCGTCGTAATCAAGGGCGCTGATCTGATGCGATGCTATTGCTGGTGTTATTTTCATTTCGTACAATGACGAAACCTCGTAAATTAATCGATAATCAATAAGTGATAAGTGACTCAGAATTTTTGATGAAAAACGCTTGTCCATGCGTTTTGATAAGCCCAGAAATTCCCTCGGACCGGAACCTTTTTTTGAGGGGTTTCTATGATAAGGTAGACGGGGACGCCATCAATCAGCTTGTGCTCTGTCTGGTTTTACGTGCTGACTACTCGAATCGCACTGACCCGACAGTTTCATTTACTGATTTGGTTATTTTTTGGGAGGGGGGAGAGGGGATTTTCGAATATGGCCCTCAAAATAGCCGCTCGCTCGTGTGGGGACTGCACTGGGGTCATCGTAGGCTCGACTTGACCGCTCAGGGCCAAGATCGGTGCCAACTTTTTTTTTTCGTTGACTTTGTTGACCGGGGCGGTAGGTTCGCGAAACACCAGTCATCCTACTTAGTAAAAACTTTTCTTTCTTTCTTCTGCGTCGGCTTTTGCCTTCGCTGTCTTACTGCGGCCCGCATTGGGGCCGGTTGGTTATTCTCTTCCCCAGTTCATTTCCCTTTTATCTCACCCAATTCTGTTCATAAGCCCCTTTGCAAAAGTCGTGGGTGTAGAAATCATCGTTTTTTACGATTTGAACTTTTTGGGGGGCACTGATAGAGAGAGATCTGTTCTCAGACCAAGTATGAGTCATCGTCGGTACGCAATCAGCAAATTTCACGGCGAGAACTTGCAGCGGATTGAAATTTAGCGAACACGACCTTTGTATCTTTTTATAGATGTATATTAGCCAAGTTATATGATTACGGTATCTTTTGGGGACCAACATATAAGTAGCGATGCAGTCGGTGGTCTGAAATTGGCCACACCGAACTCGCTAAACATCCTACCAGTCTGTTGATTGCAATTTTGTTTATTTCCAATCAACAGGTTGGATATAAAAGGCACTGGTTTGTTGTACTTTTATGACAATTAGAGGTTGCGAATTTGACGATTTCCCCGTTCACTTTCGTTTCGGGACCCGCCCACTTGTATGGTATTTGTGACGATGAGTCATAGTTGGAGCTGGTCGTTCGTCGTTCTTCTACAACCGATCAACCAACACACGCATACATATATATTTCGTATTCACTGATTTTCTATAATTGATACAGTTACCTGTATTGATTGGTTTCGATTGGTTTCAATCGATCACAACCATGTCACGACATCCTTACGACAAACAGCAGCGGCCAAGTTGCAGTTATCAACCACGTTCGACTTGCGATGTAAGGAAATTTCCACGTTGTTCCAAGGGTCTGACCCATCCTATTTCAAAACTTTCCAGGAAATGTCCCATAAAATTTAGAGGAACTTAGATTTTCATCGAGTTTTCTTAGTGTATTTTAAGACCAAACTTTTTCTAGGGCATGAAACTATATATTCTTATAATTTTATAAGTGATATAACCTACTGAAAAGATGCATATTGATCGTATTCCATTTCAATATCACGCCTCTGTACCTCTTAGCCTCCTATCAATTGGAAATCGCGCGCGCACTTAACGCGATCGCCGCTCGTGACTATTTGTTTAGCGTCTTGGACTTCTGACGATGGGGATTACTGTAACTGTGTAGGCGTCACTTTTCATTTCTGCCAAGGAAATGGTGCTAGCGTTCAGATTTTAATGTGTTTCTCGAAAAATCTGTCGATCAATCTGGAAGTCCTCGAAACTTCTTTCCTTTTTCCCTTTTTTTTCCTCCTTGCTGATATCATGGTAAGGAGCAGTTGCTTTCTTTCCATGATTGGATGACTCCATGATTTCCATGAGTTCCCATTTTTCCTGCTGTGTTCTACCTAATTAATTCTACTTCAAAGCTGGGAGATTAATCTTTCTGGATCATTTTGCAGCTTCAAGGGCGTACTGAGGAGAAGTTCCGGGAGAACCTCTGGAAGAGTCCTAGAACTATAAGATATCTTGTGTTCTTAAGATCACTAGTACCTATACTTTCAAAACGAAATGTCCGAATACCTCCGGGTTCCTCGATTTCAGGACTCTGTAGGACCGTACAATCGCCTTTTATGGTTGACTGAAAGTCCAGACGTAAAGGTTACTGTTTTGAAGCTGGTTATACTGGTACAGGTTGATGCCCAGATGTTTATGAGGAATTTCCTCATCAGATTCAAGAGCAACTAAAACCTCTATATCTGTAGCCGTTCTAGATTTGTCTTCCGCCAGTAGTCATGAGCTAGATCGACAGTAATTTTTACTATTCAACTTATAAGCTACGCCTAACCACCTGATAGTTACGGTAACTTTGAAGAGATCAACTCTATAAAATTCTGGCAATCAAGCGAGCGATTTAATCGAGTGGAAACGTAAAAATTATAAAAGGCATCTCTTTAGCGCTCAGTCATGTAGATACTTGAAAAATACCTCGACCCTTTGTGGTCTTACCAATTCTGATTTATTTTCGCTCATTTGGGGTCCACTAAATCCTTGTCTCCAGAAGCTTTCCAACAAAAATACTGTTCAAACATCTAGACCTGCAGTAAATTTCAATTTTATATTTTTTAGGACCATTGTAGAGACCTGAAATAACCTTATTTATTTACAGCAATTATTTCAAGCTCCAAATAGATTTTATTCGCTTCGTTCGGGATAAGCTACATTGTAGCCTTCGATAACAAGAAGGAACGGATATCTTAGGAAAAAAACGGAACTCCAGCATTTGATAAGCAAAAATAAGTTGGCAGAAATTGAAAATATTTCTGTTGAATTAATTTTTGGAAAGAGGACTTATATGATGAGAATTCAAAAAAAGTACATAAAGAAACGTTTGTTGAGTTGAGTTACAGCAAGGATGTTATCTACTACTTAAACTTGAAAATTTCGCAAAAAGGCTTTCCACAAAGTGTTTACTTGATCTATGACTGATTCAGTAAAGTTCTGAAAACTTAGAAAGTTTTTTTACTAATTGCTAACGTTTTTCAGTTCACGCAGCCTTCACCAGCTGATTCGAGCTGTTCATCGACGCTTGCGCCGCCACTAACATCGCCGATTGGTAATCCAGCGATAGGTATGTTACTTTAGCCGTAATTGTAAGCTTCAAAGTTAGTAAACAGTGTTTTCCCCCTCAAGCTTGAATGAAAACTAATAAATCACCGTTGAAGGTGGAACCGTTTGTTTCATTTTCATGCATATTTGGTACGCGTTTGAGGTTACCCTCAGCTTGAGATTCTTCCCGAAAACATAGAGATTTTTAAACTCGGGGGTAAAATATGCTGTTTGTAAAACGAGAGGACGTACTGGTTTGTAAAGTATTTGGTGGAAAGGACTCTTTTGAAGGATAAGATCGGTCCAGTATCGAATTGATAGCTTACTGGGAACCTTTGTCAAAAAAGTAGTCAATTACTGTGGGACTGTGGGAATCCCTTCCGCATTGCTACGATGTGAAGGGTTCTCACCGTAAGGTGTGGGGTATTCTTATGGTAACTAGCTATTCAGGAAGGAATGGGCCTTCTATAGCATCCATCAAATTGTAAGCTTAGCAGTTTTGGTAATAGTAACGCGCACAAGCCATTAGGACACCGTTGACAAGGTTCTCAGTATAGCTTAGGTTCAGTACCTTGCTGACAGCCTTTTCAGGCAGCGGGCAACATCTTTTTACTAAGTTGCAAATTTGATTGTACCCATCTATTACCATACTGGAATTGCCTTACACTGTCTTTCAATTAGTTTTCTTTGGATTGTACTTTCCGTCCGGCTGTATATTACTTTCCACTCCGACCGTCTGATTAGTTGTCCTCTTTTAGCGATGAATATCGAAGCGAGAAGAACCTCCGAGCAGGTATTTAAGTGGCTGGGTAACCATGTAGCTATTCAAAGCCTGAGTCAGTTTATCTCCCCTTTTTGTACACTATATTTAGTTTCTGGCCTTCAGTTCTTCGGAAAGGTAAAATCGTATCGTCTCAACATCTGCGTATGACAGCGCGTAGGTGTTTCTGATAAGGGGCTATTTAATGACGTAGTGCTTTTGGTTCCCAAGGATGGGGAATACACGAGAACTTGTTTTTTTTTGGCCAGTTTTGTTTTGGGTGTGGAGCTGATTAGCGAGTGATTTGCAAAGAATCTTTGCACATCCATCTTTTTATTAGGCTGATTAGCTATTACTTTTGCAGGCAATCGTCTAAACCCACTTGCTCAGCCTGGATTTGGATACCCGCGAGGGCCTCTACAGTACGACTTGAACCCGCAGTACATGGGAGGAGCGAGGAAGTCCGGTGGACGACGACCCAAGGAATTCGAAATGGGACCGGTAAGGAATCACTGGAATGCCTTTTATATACATAGTTTTTATTCACGTACTTGAAAGTCAATTCTGAAATACGGTTCCATCTGGCTTTACCGGTATAGGGTGGGCTATAGGACCGCAGTACTTCTCCTTTGTTGGGAGGACAGGTTGGGACTTAGGTTTGGGCTATCAGAGCTTATTGTTCAAGGAAGAACATTGAATCTCAGGTCATGGGCAACTTACCAAGCCTCTTTAACCTTCTTGATCGGCAGCTAGAGAAGAATGAGTAGGCTTTCAAATCTCTCATATAGCCCATAGATCTCCACAGCGAAGAGATTGCGAGTAGTAGGCGTCATGGCCACCTTTGGCGGCCCGTAACTTTTTCGAGAGGTTTAGCAGGTGGAATAAACTCCTTCTCATGAGGTTAGGTTTTTCTTCCTGGATCGGACCCATTACCCTTTTCCTTGAAAATGTATCACTTATCGATGAGAGTACCTCCTCTAACAAGGAGTGAGTCACTGCTTCAAAGTCTACCGGTTGAGAACGCGTGGTACCGTCCAGGAAGTATCTTCCTGAGTTCCTTGTGAGCTATCTGGACCGTATTTACAAAGCAGTTCCGTGAGCTATGCCGCCAATGTCCGTGTGCAAATAGCCATTGGCGTGAGTCACCTCTCCGCACCTATTTTACACTTCTGGTCGTTTTCCTATCTCTTATTCTTGATCCCTTTGGGACCATCGCGATACCGTGTACACTACAGTAGAAAGCTCGCTAACGATGATTTTTTTTTTGAGAAGGCGGAATAACTGGAGGTATATTGGGTATGGTTGAGCTGTGAAACTTCTGGGTAGCCGTTTTTTTTTTTTTTCAGAAAAGACACAAGTGAATACTGTGTACCACTGAGAACTTACTTAGGAGAGATAGAAAGGTTATGCATACATGGTTATGCATTGACGGACCATTTGTCGAAGGAATTCGACTGAGGGGATAGTGTCGGCTCCTAGCTGATTGTGTTTGGGAGAAACTTTGAATCGAACTTCTTTTGAGAGAAGGTTTTTAGTGAGGCATTTTTAGTCCGAGATCGTTTTTTAAAAGAAATTTGCGTCACTGAGCGGTTTGTGGGAATATGTACGTATGTTGGCCATCACTCCTTCATGGCTTGGTCTTCTGGTGTTCAAGCGTTTCAAACAGGTTTCCTTGGCGCTGACTCATCATCGTGATGTTCACTACGATATGCGTAAGAATCAAGAAAATCGCAAGTTGCAGCAAGGCTTGGATGCTCCTTTGCAGAGACTTTTAGGAAAAAATTTTTTCGGGTTTGGGAAAAAAACCTGTCGAAAGCCTTCTCTCACATCTGATGCCGTCTGATCAATTTATCGACTACTACGCTTCTTGAGGGTAACACGGCCAAACCTTGTGACTCGCTTTTTGAAGGGACCATGGCTGTTTGACACTGAATAGGAATTCTCATATTTTTTGCAGAGATATCATATCATAAAATGGGTCAATATTTGGTACGTAGAACTGTCGACTAAGGATTTCTTGATCGTCATTGCGGTTATGTGGGACCTAAGGCTGTTGTTTGCTATTCTGAAAATTTCTTTGTGTATAGCCCTTTTACTGTTTGGAAAAATTGTTTGGGGCGGTATGGGGCTTTCAAATTTTCTGTTCATTGCCTATCTCTTCATCGGAGGGAAGTCCAGAAAGAGGAAGTCCCACTAGAAAAAAGTTCCCGGAGTAGCAGCACCGAAACGAGGCCCAATGAAATGAGATACCTGATCGAGTTCTTCTTCTTGCTGAAATATTTTGGTATTTCCGTACCGCCTGCACCTTCTGAATCTAGTGAATTGCAATGATTCTTGCATGGATTTCTCTTGATACAAAAAACACTTGAACTGTTTTGCAAGAGTGTTTCTTTCTACCAGTTGGGTAAATTAGAGGCTTTCATTGTTTTGGATCCGTCTCACTCGCTGACGTCGTTTTCCTTATTCGCCAAATAGAAGCTGTTGTCTGCAAAGTCGTCAGTTTGCCGAGTTCCCAGATGTTTATCGTTCCAGCAGCTCGGCTGCCATTTGAAGACGCACTTTGTCGGCCTATAGCAGACGATAATACCGTAGCAAAGGGACGTAACTAGTGGTAGTGAACAGTAAAATATTCGCGTTGGTTTTAGGAGATCGAGGATCAAGATGAACTGGATAAGAGGATCAAAAGGCGACAGAGAAACAAGGAAGCTGCTGCACGATGCCGTCAACGACGTCTTGACCTGATGACTAACCTCCAAGAAGTAAGATTTTGAGAATTCGATTTTCTGGAACCTTCGTAGTTCAACAATGATAGTTAATGCTTTTTCAGCAAGTCGATAAGTTCAAAGCCGAAAACGAGAAGAAAGAGATGGAAATTCGTGCAATGAAGTCGCAGGTTCGTCAAGTTCTCCCTTTCATAATGGTTCTCAGTATGATCGCTGCTTAGTAATAGTATGCATCTATCACCTTACCAAGTTAGGCGAAGGAAGCTGTGTAGAGTTCCCTCTACTTAACATGGCCCTTGAATTTTAGTCCATAATTACGGCGGTCGTTGTTCTCCCAAAAACAGTTGGAGTCAGCAATGTAGGCGAAACTGCTGGGCCCCAAATGTTTTACGATGCATACTTACTAGATTACTACCATGAAATTTTCCGAATAAAAGAAAATTGAAGAAGGAGGACTGGGTGCAGATGCTGCACTTGTCTGTTTCTTTTCATACAGTTACTTTACCTTTGGAAACCATGAAAAGGGTTCCTTTTTTTTTNTTTTTTTTTGGGAGACCGTACGTCTATCTAATAACGTCAACGTCTTTTGACCGGAGGCATTATAACGACTTTCTCGGCACTGTCAACGAGGAGTCCCTTTCCGTCCGAAATTCTTTCCCCCAATCTACAGCCTACTGGTAAAGAAATAAAAGTCAAGAAGATCCTTGTAAGCCCAACTAAGTCCTGTACAGCGTTTCGAGATGGTGAAGCAGCAGAACTTTCTGAAACACCATGCGCCTTCTTGGCAGCCATTAAGTTAAATGACTTGCACCATGTATTTGAAAAAGTCGTTAAGTTGTTGGCAGTCACAAAGGCCAGTGCCCCATTTCCTCTTTCCCTAAAGGATGGCATCTTCTTTCAAAAATCAGACTAAAGATCCTGTAAAAGCTGTCGTCATTCTCTCAATTAATAATCAACATCTTCGTCCATTGTGAAATATCTTTATTATCAGCCTTTCCTTACACTTCAAACGTTAGGAGTTATGGTAGCTACAGTATGACTGAAAGTTTTCTTTTGTTTAGATGGAGCAAATGCACAGCTTTTTGCGTTCGCACGATTGTAAAATGAGTGTTGAAGAACGGGAGGCATTGCCGCTTCTGAACATGCCATCCATCAGATCCACGATGCCGCCGATAATGAACGGAATCAGTAAGTAGAGTAACGTATTTGAATGTTTTCCTGTAGTTTCCCATGCCGTTACTTCAAATTCAACTCAAAGGTAAAGATAGCGTGTGGCAGCAATAGCAATAGGTCTTACTTGGGCCATATCGGTATGAGTTGTCACATTAAGTGGTTTAGATCGCTCATGAGCTGAAATAGAGCCACACCGCTGAATAAGAATAGTTACCATTGCCTAGGTCTTGCAAAAGTCTCTGTGTCTCTGTATTGAACTTCAATTTTTGAACCGAAAGCTAGTATCGCTAAATCCTAGACTTAATTACGACTATTGGTATATTATGCAGTCCAATTTAGGATCTCAAGTTGCCAGTTTGGGTAGGGAACTGTTCCCAACGCTGGAAATGGGACTTCTTCTGTTGCTGTATTGCTTCGTATATTTCGCCAAGCTGTTAAGCTTGGAAACCATAGTTCCACCATTATTAACACTTACTTCCCGTCTCCGTTCCTTACCTTTTGCCCTATTGGAGTTTCCATCGTCGTTATTCAAATGTTTTACAACCTCATGGAAATCATTCTGGAAAGATTTTGCGGCCACTAACTTACTCACTGCGATTGTTCTCTTAGAACTAGATAATTTTCCTAGGTGGCCCTCTTAGAACCTGGGAAATTCTAACCATCACATATTGACTTTCCACATTACTCTGATCACGTATGATTGGTTTCAGCTTCTAACCCCCATCCCATTACCGACTATCGAACTAATGTCGCTGAAGTGAACCGAAAACGAGTACTGCCAGCTCCGCAGTTGCCTGCACATTCCGACGCCAGTTTCCTCGAGCCAGATATGAAGGTCGGTTACTATGAGATTCTAACAAGGAACAAAAGGCAGTTACACTTTTTAAGCAAGATTTGAAGTCCCTTTTAAATTACCTGCTTTTTTCAGTGTCCCAAAATCGAGAAAGACGTTTCATTGGCTGACTTGAATGCGGAAACGATATCTCGTCCGAATCACATTAATTTCGACATGATCGGCCTTGGTAATACGAACATACCGTTGTCAACGCCAACGAACATCACCTATACCACTGGTACTACACCATATACCACAGCTGGAACCTACAGTACTGGTTTTCCTGGATGTAAGTTTTTGGAATCTCTTGATCCACTTGACCTAATTCTGACGCTTACTTCTGATTCACCACCTCGCCATTGNTTTTTCTTATTTTATCGTAGGTATAGTAAAATGTATCAGACTTATAATTAGCGAAATCTTCCAGAAATTTCGGGGTTATCGGAAATATTTCTGATATTTGTTTTTCCCATTCTTCTGAATCGTATGTTAAGAGAACAATTCTGGTAACAATCTTCAAGAACATTTACTTTTAACATACATTCCATATCAGAATTTTAACTTTTTATGGAGAAGCGACTGAAATTACTTTGAAATTCAATATGGAGTAATCCACTATCATTCAAATCTCTTCGTCGGATTCAAAGTTAAAAGTAGCCTAGTCGTATATACGGATATGGGCGTGCATAATGAGGAGAGAGGGAGATGAAGGAGGCTTACATTCATCGCTACTAAATTTTTATAAAGATTGACTTTTCATCTTTGGAATGACGGTCACTTGGGTTTCTGATAGGGGCTTTAAGTTCAGGCTCTGGTTTCTTAAGTAGTGGGCTGGCTGGGAGAGCTGTACCTACTCTCCGTATAAGTACAGTTCCTGGTATATTTTGGGGAGCAGGAACTACCCATGACTGTGGAAACTGGAGTATGAAGCTCCGATGTTTGCGAACAGAGGGGGGGGGGGGGGGTTAGTTTCCTGCTAAATTTCATTCTTACGCTACGGGCCCCTACTAAGTAAATAAGTAGGGATCTAAAGCTAAGATGGTGTCCTCTATCTACTTCTGGAATTTCGGATGAAAAATGAATCAGGGGAGGATTGTGCTTGGGGAGAAACCAAGAAAGTCAGAGGGACCCGGTGTGGATCAACCTTTCTGCTAGTTGTGGTTACTGAGGGAGTGAACGCTTGACCCCGATATGAAGCCGGACAAAAGAATTCCTCCCATGCACTGAAGTCCGTTTAGGTCCTTTCGGCCTACTTAGGAAACTGAGGGAGCCCCACATTCTGAGTGGTTTCGTCTTGGAATGGGATTGCTTCAAGGAATGCCGATTGTTAAATTCTAAAGTGTACAGTTCCCCCTTTGTGTTCATATAAAACTCTGAACCATTTATCAGGGTTCCATTCAACTACACAATGCAATGGTTTCAGAAGGTCCTGTGAAGTGTCAAGCCAATATCGATGTGAACTATTTAGCTTTATGAAGATTTTTTACAATATTTCCTAAAGTATAATTTATATTTTCAATAAGTATTTTCGATTTCAGTGAACAATGACTTCCTGAACGACAGTACCGGGTTGACACCATGCACTCAGCCAAATCCGATTTTTGTAAACACTCCAACGCCGCTTCAGACATCTGAAGCGGATCTTCGGGCTTTGTAAGCGCCGATTACTTGATGTGTCTGTTCTAAGACTTTTTTTCTGCAAACTTTCGTTTGCACTTAACTGTATAATAATATCACTACGACTTTATTTACTTTTGTCACATCTCTTTAAGATTTTTCGGCCGAGTAGTCTCGTCGCTCTCTGTTCCGCGTGTGTTTAGATGTATAGCTTCAGTTAGACATGGCCTTTGATTGTAAAATCCGAGTGAATCCTTTCGATATATTCCGATGTCTCTTGTCTTATTTCACAGTCGATCAATATCAATCAATACAATCAGAATCCACATATCGATTTCTAGTGTGACACTTCCTACAGTATGCATGTATGGGGGTGTCTCACCATGTCCTTTCGCCTTCTGTTTCACATCATTCCCCATTTCATCTCTCTTTGACATACACACGCGTTTTTTCTTAATGTGATGATGATGAAAATCGCTCGCACCGCGTTGTTCGCTGTAGTCCGATCTAATCGATATATCGATTTTTATCTCTAACCACTGGTACCCCAAGTGACTTATATTTCTTGTTAGTTATATTCTTCAGTTTATATTTGTGTACATCATGTTTTTTCTTTATTCTTTTTTTATTTGCTTTTTATTTCCTTCTTTTTTTGATGTCGTGATATCCTTAGAGAACTTGTTGCTAAAAATTTCATCTGAGTCGAATGTTCTGAGTAACGATTTTGATCCAATCAACAATTGCTTATGAACTGGCGTAAGATTACTTTATCTGGAAAGTGCTTTTCTTTCTCAAGTTCCGTTTTTTTAGATGTTAATTGAAATCTATATATCAATGAATAATGTGCATTTTTTTTTCTTTTCATGGATGTATTGTCAGAGTCCAGAAGCAATAAATATTCGGGAATTTCTCAGACTGTCCGCTATAGGACGAATAAAGTAGAACCATTTAAGGCAAAGTTATCGTTTGTTGGGGGCAAGGTGTGTCATTAGTATCGAAAACCTTCCGGACTACTTATTACGCGCTGCAAGCGCCCATGGGGCGAGTTACCAGTTCCATCCAATCCATGTACTATCTCCCCACTACCGTCCTACCTCTCTCCCATGAGCGGTCAGGAAGATGGATTGGGGACAAGCAAGTCGAAGGTTATACCTGAATAGAAAATAGAAAAACTTTGAGTTTGAACTAATTAACAAGAGGAGAACGTGCTGTTGCACCATCCTACCATGCTCTGCGTCTCTAACGCAAGGAGGTAGAGAGCAGAGAAAAATGGAGCCTTTGCCGAGGAAGGATGCATTCTGATGGTGAGTCAACAAAATAGAATGGGATGTGAGAGATTTTGGACCAGTATGTAGTAGTATCAGAGTAGGCGTAAGACTGGAAAAGTTCGATTGGATTGGAATAGGACACCGCCTTTTTGGGAGAACGCAAAGAAAATCCCGAACACAGTAACTCTTCAGTTTTCAACACTCCAAGAAACGAACCTAAGGTCCCTAACAAATGCCGCTCCTGGCCTGTGTTCATACTACGCGCTTCTAGATGGAAGCTAACAAGCGGAGGGCGGCAAAAGCGGGGGGCGGAGAAAGTAGGTTGTCGTGGGTCACAATTTTTGACATCGATAATCAATCGGCACCGCCCGGCAGGTCGATAACCGATGCCGCCCTAGCAAATTTCTCAAGTGTTCAAAATGCTTTTTGTTTCGCTTTTTTCGATGCTACCTGATTGCTACGTTCTTTCCATTACGCTCTATTGTCCTCTCCGAAGAAGTCGTTTCTGTACTTTTCGGTTATCTTACTCCGAACTTTCATTTCACATCAAATTCATCCATGCGGCTCCTGCTAAACTTCAAGGAACTCCAATTGCTACTTTCGAATTTGCTAAAATTAAAAATTGCCAATTCTTATGTTTCGAGAGCTCTAAGTCTTCATGATTTTTATTCCGCTTTGTTCCTGTTCATGCAACTGATAACGACTTTGATATTTATGGCTTTGTAGCAGTGGATAAGACTTACTTAAGAAAACTACTTAGTAATGATAGTAAAATCTGTATCTAAGGATTTCACTGAACAAGAGGGACAAGTCAAGCATTTCTAGCGTCTAAAAATCACTTCCTATAACTTCAAAGTCGATGTAAGGAATGTCGGAATAGGGCCCTTCAGTCCTTGTCTCTGCCCCGCCTGCCTCCTATCAACTTTTGCCCAGTACGCTGCTCACCATCCATCAACTCTTACCGAAAGGTGCCTAGAATGGATGCAGCTCTTCGTGAAAATGTAGTTGGGGGGGGGGGGGGGGGTGCCAGCGCCCTTCCGTCTCGTTGCTCTGCGTCTCTGACTCAGGCGGCAGAATACCCATAGACCGAGATAGGGAATCTATTTTTCAACAAGGGGAGGAGCTCCGGGGTGGGTGAGAAGTAAACGTTGTGCAAAAAGTTGAAATGATTTAGAATAGCTCTTTAATAACAGCTTCAGTCGACGCGTGCTTGCGTCCACGGTGCGCGATGAACTTATTGCAGTCAAACTCCTCAAGTTTAACCCATTCCACTCTTTTCTAGCTTATCGCAACTCTCTCTTGTCCTTGCACTACGTTTACTTCTCATCCACCCCGGAGCTCCTCCCCTTGACAAAGAATACATCCCCTATCACTATTAAGAGGCCATGTCGGCGATCCAGTGCGTACTCTGTCACCTGGGTCAGAGACGCAGAGCAACGAGACTGCAGGGCGGTGGCACCCCCCAACTACATTTTCACCCAGCTCTTTACATCTTTACTGTTGTCTTCTTCTCTGGATGTTTTTTAGCTCAGCTTGATGAGAGCTATGTCCTTAAAACCGTCGACGTACAGACGAAGAGCGGCAATTCAATCCGTTATTGGCCCGCGAACTTACTGCAACATTCAGGGCGCAGCCTCGCCAGGGTACAAACCAAGTTGATTAGCCGCGAGAACCCACACCCTGTTCGCGCAGCCAGAAATCGAACCTGACTGCACACGGGGTACAGAGGCCCAGGCAACACGATGTCGGCCTCTTCCTACCGGTAGACTCCTCACATCAGAATGGTTTTGCTTCTTTTGGGAAGTCGCCATGATGAAGCCGAGTTGAAGCGGTAGCCTTCTCCAGTCTGGGGTTAGGTTTACTTGGTATGATTGAGAAAAAAAAGTTTATGGAAACCTTGACAACGTTCGTGTCGTCGGAAAGCGAGTAAGTATAAAGTTGCATGGTACATGAACGAACTTAAGTTTATTATGAATGATTTCGGTTTCAATTTCTAAAATCGGTAACATCAAAATTACTGCTTTGAAACATGCGGTTTACCAGTCTGGATTGACGTATCACACTTGTTTCCATTCACTTCATAAATGATGCCAGATGTGATTAATGCGCCAAAATCCAAATTCGGAAAATCACCGCAACACTAAAGTTTTCCATTGAAAAGAGCTACTTGAAAGTTGAAATTTTAAGGGTAGTACGTAAGCTCTTTTTCATTGATATGAGAGCGGAGGTGGTGTAGTGGCAAGTGGCGCACTATATCACACGCACGATCAAGGGTTCGAATTCCGGATCGATGCCCGCCTAGGCCATTCAAGCCTTCCATTCGCGCATCCCTCAGAAGGGATTGATTAACGCCAAAAACTTTATCCTTTATCCTTATGAGGGCGAAAGTCTTCCGGAAATCTGTTTGTCACCCTTGTTGATCCCCGAATCCCAACTTTTCCAATTACTTTTCAGTTTCCCACTGCATCAAGGATCTGTAGAAAGGGACTCGCTGACTTTAAATCACATTGGATGTCTCTCAAGGTCGGCAGAACATTGTATTTACACTACCGTACTCTCTGAAGCTTTCAAGTAGATGGACTATACGATCCGAGAACATACTCCGTTTCCACAGGTGGAAGTACGATTATAACAAGTGGTAACGGTAGGAGGTATGGTAGCGGCTGGTTCCACCATTAGGAGAGTCACCCACTTCTCATGCTTGCCCATGTAGGTGGGAGGCGCAAGGGGCGTGAAGAGTCGCAAGAACCCTCCAGGCGCTGTGCTAGGAACCGTTTAGGGCTCTAAAGCGCTTACAATCCATCACGAAACATGGGTGGCATGCCGAACAACTTACCGATACACCGATTTCCTCGTATTTTGTCGGTTTTGGAGATGAATCCACCACTGGAACTGGAACTGGAAATGGCAAAAAATCTAGGCGAAGATAGCAGCCTTGCATAGATCTGCCAACGACGAACTTCACTTCTCCAATGTTCTGAGGCCCAATTTTAGTCAAAGCCTTCAGGATTTCTGGAGTGGCCTGAAAACAGACTTCATTCACGTTAGGAATCCTTCTCTCCTTTCAGTGAGGTGTTTCCCGTATTCGAGGCATGAGCAATGTTTGAAAATGAAACCTAATCACTTGAATTAATGAAGAAATCAAAATTTGAGTGTTGAAGATCAGTTTGTCTTCTCCTCTGACCTTTTTACTTGAACGTATTTCCTTTTTTGGTTCCTCTCTACTATATTTATTCGTTCCTTATTCTTGGCTATTCGCTGTCAGCTAGTTTCCCTCAAATCCGCCATAGCTCAGCTTTTGTTTCCACCCGATCCAATTCTTGGACCAGAGTATGAAGACAAGAATTTAGAGCGCAGCGGCATAAAGTTCATAGGGGAACAAGTGAAGCTGAACCAGTTGCCCTGACCCTTAGTATTAGCTGCAGGTGGATGTAATAGCAATAAAAATATCGCTCTAAACTGAAACCGATAGTCTTCGGTCGAGATCTGAACCTATCAGAACAGCAACTCTAGCTTTGGTCTGATTAACGAGTGGTCGCTTCTATCACTTTTCACCATATTCGCTGGAAAGCACAGTTCACCACTATTCCGAGGTGCCCTTTTTCAGTTGGAAGTGTGGGCGGAGGGTAGTGCATAGAAAGCAAAGGAAACGAGAAATCCCGCTGGCTTAGCGAAAAAAGGGTCTCTTAAAAGAAATAAAAACAGAGGCTGTACGAGATTGCCATGACGGGAATGACATGAAAGGGGGTATTCGGACGAGATTTCAGTTGTCGCAATTGCGCAAAGAGCTGAATTCGTCAAGCCAAAACTGTCCAGAATTGCCCTTCACTGTGGTTATGGGTCATGACAAGTTGACGTCCTACATGGGTTCCCTTGTGAATGGTGCAGATTCTACAAGCCCGTTGAAATTCGTCCGCGCATATATAATACTTTGTACAATCTTTGAGCCTTTATAACGTCCTATCTGGGCCCTTTACCAATCTAACAGCCCCACTAATGGTATACGGGCGCGGTATATATTCATTCTAGCGGGATATCTTAGAAACCGTTTTTATCGCAAACGTGACTTTTAAGAAGGATGTTGAATAGTGCAAAGTGATCAGGCACCCACTTATATGGCCCAGGAAAGCTCCGATACATTTTTCCATATCATTGTTCAGACCCAATGCATAAGCGAAAGCATCATGGACACGTAAAAACACCACCACGGCTAAAAATTAAATAGGAAACAAAAGTGCCGAGTGAACCGAACATGTTCCAAAATTAGTTTTTTACTTCCATTGAAAACTTATAATCCATTTTTCGAACTTTCATTTCATTGTGGTGAGATCGCCTGCCCTAACCTTTTATGTATGACAATAGCTATCTATGGAGTAGTAGCTGTGACTGTTCCGAATCTTATGTAATAGAATAAAGGAAATATCCTTATCATAGCATCACGTTCGATCGATATTACAATATCGATTTTTCAAGTGCTACTAGCGTTTCCCTTCATAACATACCAATCAATAATCGATCGTTCTTGAATAATAGTGATTTGAGATGGAGCGCTAATAAACTAATTCATGTTCTCCTTTCTCGGGGGCTCCCCAAGTCTCAGGAACTTCCAAACTTTTGAAGTTTTCGAAGCTTTCTTTTATAAAAAAAAACCTGCTCTTCGGTAGACTGGAGGAATTTTAGAGAGTTTTACTGAGAGCACAACGTTCCATTCTCAAAATCACTTCTGCATGAGAAAAATGGTGAATATAACTTAAAAAAAAAACTAAAAACGAGAAAATTTTTGGTTCTTCAGCTGAGTTCTTGAAGCATTTTCAAATGAACAGGCCACATACTTCATGAAGATGGGAGAGGTCCGTTTGTAAATTAATCGTTGTGGTTGCCATAAAATAGAACCGGCTAGGTAGAGGTTTATCTGGAAAATGATGCTCCTTGAAAAAAGGATCCTTGAAACTATAGCTCTAAAGCGTTATCATCTGTTTTTTTTTTCTCGGAGATCTCATTCCGTATCAGGGCCAGCTAAGACAGAGGGGAATCGGAGAGGAATCTGAGAGACACCTACCTGTTTGGTTTGATGTATTATAGAGTAGGTCCCGCTAGGCCATCTGAGCCTTCTTTTCCTCCGGGGTCGGTGAATTGGTACCAGACTCGTCTAGGAGGATAAAAGCACTGACTTGTACATCGGCTGGCCCGCAAGTCATTGTAAAGGCCACATACGCATTCAATAGGCCACTACGATTCCGAATGGAAGTCGAGTGCGGGGGCGCATCCCTCAGACGGGATTGATTAACGCCAAAAACTTTATCCTTTTATCCTTTGTGGAGTAGGTAAGACCTGAGGCGTTCAGAACTTTGAAGTAGTACTTTCTAACAACTTCGTCAATCAAGATCATAGTATTGAGCTGCATGTAATTCGTCGTGTAAGACATTTTTCTCAGATCCTTCCATCTAGACAATCGTTGTCCATATGTATACCAAATGTAGAACTGCTTCTGCTAGGTTGGGGACTGATATTTATAAATATTTTCAACATTTTAAGCGACCTTTTTGCTGCTCGAAAGAATGTGTATTCTTCATTTGGTAGAGTTCTTTCTGCTCTACAAGTTGAGTGAGTCGTCTTCACGAATAAGTTGATTTTCAATTGCTTTTAGACTCAGAAATGGAACACCTAGGGGGTAAAAGTCAACATTCTCGACACCAGCACCTCGCTTCCCACATAAGCGGAAGAAACTGCTGAAGCAGCTCGGGATATTCGCAAAGTCTAAGGAGAAGGTACCGTAAGCGAAGCTACAGCAAGGAATTGCTTTGTAAATTTCAAGAATAGCGATTTCAACGTCGACGACTAGCTCCATAACGAAGCCTATTGAATTCGGCTAAAGGAGACGTAAAAGGCATGATCGACTGGGGCATGCTGGAAAGGAATATTACAGTGATCAAGGAGCCCTGCATAGTAGCCCAGTTTCACTACGTGAAAGAAGTATGCGACTGGAAAGTTCCCCATCTACAAGGCCTAACAAAGTCTCTACGACAACGTTGATCCCGTATTGCACAAGTCGTCAAAGCCCCACCTCAAGGGAAATATAGGAAAACGAATCCTTCAGCTCAGTCGAATGGTTCGGACCGGCTTTTCATTTTTCCCGCTCCGTGTGAAACAATATGAGGTTCACTACTTTTCATAATGGACTTTGGAAACTGGCTAACTATTAATCGATAACGAATGGGGTAATTCTTGGCGGAATGGCATCGAAAAATTGGTAGAAACGTGGGAAAGGGTCGTAAAATGGATGGCGAAAAGAGATAAATCCATTGATTGATAATACTTATAATTTTCGTTATAAAAAAGTAAAGTCTAAAAGGATTAATTCATGGCGCGGTAATCGACCTCGTCTGAGGGATGCGACCACGCATTCGACATGCGCTCAGAATCGAAGTGGCGATTGAATGCGTATGTGGCCTATACAATGACTTTCTTTTGCCAGAGGATGTACAAGACAGTGTTTCCATCCTCCCAGACAAGTCTGGTACCAAGTAGCCGACCCCGAATGGATGGATGGCTCGGTTGGCCTAGGCCGATATCAATATAAAAGTGACTGCAAAAACTTTTTCGACTTTATTCCCTATTTGAATGTTCTGTAAAATCGCTCCGAATGATCTTCCGCTGGTCCATTTTCTGACGTTCCCTATTGTTACTTTTTATACCTTTTGGGCAAGGCAACGTGGATGGAGATGTATTGCAATTATTATTATTATTTACAAACAAAAATGTTTTATTATTAAATTGCATGACAATTTCAGATACAGTGTACAACGGATATTAATCAAACACTAAATGCTGGATGAAAGGATTTATTTGCACATTACGTGCACTTTTCGGACATTTACATCGTTCACATCAACAATCTGCTGTTCTGTAAGGTAACTCTCTTGAAGGTTCAGATTTGACCCATTTCAAATAGTTTCTTACTTCGAGAAATTAAAGGGTTTCGTTCTTTGTTATTTGTTCCTTGACTGAAGTGAAAGATGCTCTGGAAAAGCACCACGTCGACTCGTTTCGTGTCCAATTCTGTCCTTACTCTGAGCAAAAACTTGTGCTATGGAAACCATTGAATGCTATTCTTTAGACCACTATGAAGCTTTCGAGGTTTGATGGACAGCAGAAAGCATCACAGTGGGGGTTTTAGTAGTAATTGCTATGTAACTGTATCATATCAGTATCCACTTATCAGTTTTTTCCTATTCTTGTCTTGCTCTTCTATCTTTTACCCTTCTTTCCCTTGCTTCTCATGTTGCTCTTCTTTCTACTGTCCTTCATTTTGACTTGATCTTTTGTTAACTGCTGTTATATCGCTGCAGTACGCGATGCGAAAGTCTCATAAGGTTGGTGATTTATGGGCAAAACTTTCAGTCTCGGACGGGACTCGAACCCGTACGGGAAGCGCAAGTAAGGGTTCGAGTCCCGTCCGAGACTGAAAGTTTTGTCCATAAATCGCCAACCTTGTGTCCTTCATTTTGTCTTCTTATTCTATGGGTTTATTTAAATTTCATACTGTAGTATTTCAAGCCACACTCTTCAGCTCTGAGCTTCCTCTAAAAGAGTCGTTTTTCGGTGCTTAGATATGCGACTGGACCAAAAAAATGATCACGTCGTGAAACAAAGCATGTTACCTGTGACATTTCGCATCTGCTGCATTTTACTTCACAAAAAGATCACTGTCATGACCGGGTGCCGCCCTGAAATTCCGTTCTTGTGGGTTAACATGGTCGCGGAAGAAACTATTCAGAATTTAAGGGATGCTATAGTGACCGAGATCAATGAATTCCTACCTATAATCGGGTGGCGTAATTACCCGATTTGAAGATCATAGTCTTCGAGGTTCAGCCTTTGTTCTGATGGCACCCTCAATAGCGGGTGAAAGAACCCAGAGGTATTGGTAGATTGAAATCGCGAGATTCTACACCAGTCCATGGTCCTTATTGAGTCAAACTTCACATCAATTTCCTTTGGATGTTTATTTTAAACCATTTCAAAGGCTCAGTTCACGATAATTTTGGGGTATCCACTTCTAGGCAAATAATGGAAGTGATAGTTCAGTATAGTGCAATAGTAGGGGAGAAATATAAGTCACAGAGCATTCAAGGAGATATTAGGCTTCAAAAAAGTAGCAAGACTAGGGATTAGGCGAGAATGTGACGATAAAAGTTGCATGGAAGGGGTGTTTGGACGAGCTGTTCAAACTTGCGCGCCCATTGCACGCAGCTGGCTCAATAATCTGCCTGCATACAAAGTGTGCGTCTCGGTGCGAATGGTACATTCCTACAGCCTCTACAACGCCATATAAACTCACTCACATTCAGGTGTGTACGTTGACTAGGGCGGTTTTGGAACCCTCATTAAGTCCTAGGCCGTTTTTCGATCCGACAGCGTCCCTTATGCTGTCCTTGGGGGTCAAAGATTCATTCTATAGTGATATCCCAGAAGCCACTTACATCGCGAACTGAGCCTTTAATAAAATAAACTTGCCTAGTGAGGTTTAAAAAGTGAGAAGAATTATCTGAAATGATTCACTTTAAAGAGAGGGCTTTAAAAGATGAAGAAGCGAGGTTGGAGACTCAACAAAGCTCTGGACAGTAAAAATCGAAAAAATGCAAAAATTGAATTTCATAGAGGCGCTGCAAGTCAAATTCGCAAAGGCTATTGATGACTATTGTTCCAGGTGACCTTTTTTTTTCGAAAACTAAAGCTATTTTGGAGCACGTCTTCAACGATGATTAAGAGGCACTTTCAGTAAGCATTTTCTGGAATTTCCTTCGGTTAGAAATTCCTTTTTTTCTTCCGATCAATGTCTATGTTGAGGACAATGCGAAGTTTACTTGTTGTTATCGTTGTTATGACGTTCGGTTTAGTAATATTTTACTGGCCCGGAAGATGCGTGAGTAATTTAAGACAATTTTTGTTTTTTTCTTTTTTTCATTTTTCCTTTCCTTCTTTTCCTTTCTTTTTTTTCACTTCCGGGAAAAGACATAAAGACAATTCCTATCGTTGAATAATTCAAAGAAATAAGTATTCCAGGTAACACGAATGGTAATCTATCAATATGATAAGGGAACAACAAATATCGCAATAGTATCCATTCTTGGTAATGGTACTTCAAGGGCGAAATATAAGACGGCTTTGGATTCTGTCTTATGCTATGCACTTCAAAATAACTACACATTCATACTGACGAATAGCACTAAGTATGAAGAAGTATGCAACCATCACGAGGTGAGTCTTATTTTTTGCTTAACAGACAGGAGAGGGTGACGGGGAAGGGAAGGAGGGAAAAGGGATGTGTAGGGGAGGGTTAAAGACACAGTTCACGATAAGAATGTTCCCCGAGATTTCCCCACAGGATGAATCTGAGGCCCCCGCGTATATCATATCTGACGGGAAACGGCTTAGGGAGTTATAAAGACTCAAAGATTGTACCGTGTGTATCCTCGGACGAGTTTCACCGGCCTTGTAGAGGCCGCACTCATCAGAAGGGAACCCATCTAGAAATTTCAAACAGGTCAATGACCCGTAGCACAGTGAAAGACAGTTTTGTACAGTTCTGGCTTGATGTAGTCGGCTTTTTGTGCAATTGCAACACCTGATATCCCGTCCGAATACCAATTCCGAGTTTATTCCGTCATGGTGATCTCGTCCAACCCTATTTTCCCTACTTTTGAGGAGCTATTTTTCTTGAAATGGGAAAATTCTCACCTTTTTTTCGCGATCGATGAACTATTCCCAACGTATACTTCCGTTTTTCGAATTTAAGGTACCTTAAAATCATCGTGAACTGTGCCTCTAAAGGAGGGAAAAGGTCACCTCGAAACCTCACTCTTTCACCGAGGTGATCTTGCAATCAATATCAATCAATATCGTTTGTTAGAGTCAGATCGGAATTCTGTAGGAATATATGGATATGCAATTACTTCAAATAGCTTTCAGTTCCTCTTTCAACGTCATTGTATCGTCGCGAACATTTTACAACAAAACAACTTTGATTGGATCCTAGTCATAGACAGCGATACTGGTGTGGTGAATGAAAAAGTGTTGGTTACTTTTTTTTATTAGCTTTATTTTTTTGCTTTGCTTTTTTTGTATCAAAGCATTTTTTGCTTGGCGACCCTTTTAGCTTTGTGACTACTTTTTCCCCTTTTTTCTTTTTTGTGTTAGTTGTTATTCTCTTGAAAGTTCATTTTTAATACGTCATTTAACCAAACAATGAGTGGATATACTGCAGTAGGAAGTAACTCGCTATCACCCACGCATGGTACAGAGAGTGAATACGGGATCGTTCTCTTCACTCACTTCTTTCACTTGGCGAAAAAGGGAGAAGATGGGAAAAGATGGCAAATTTTCTTATCCCCCCATGGGTTAAAATGTGAAAAAATTGAGGATACGGTATCGTATTTTGCTATTGGCACTCTACACGATAAAAATGGCTTGTGATATATCCTGCTAGAATAAATCTGTGGTCCGTCGTATGCCACAGGTGCCGCTGCCAGGGCAAAACGGCTTAGATGGGGCGTTATAAAGGCTCAAAGATTGTTCCGTGTGTATGCGCGGACGAGTTTCAACGGCATTGTAGAGGCTGCACCATTAAAGAGAACTTATGTAGAAACTTCAAACAACTTTTCATGGCGATAGCGATAGGTGAAGGCAATTTGAGCCGTTTTGGCGTGATGTAGCAAATGGCGCAATTGCAACAAGTGAAATCTCGACCAAATATCTCTTCCATGTCATTTCCGTCATGGTGATCTCGTACAACCTCCAATTTCGCTTCTTCTAGAGAGCCCTTTTCTCGCAAATCGGCGGATTTACTCGTTTTTTTTAAACCATCGATGTACTATTCTCATCCAATACTTCCGATTTTACATATAAAGAGGGTATCTCAGAATTATCGTAAAATGTGCCTTCAAAAACGTTTGTCGTATAACAAATATTTCAGGAGAATAGAAAAATATATACGAGACGAGGCTGACATTATGTTCTACGACAGATTTTTCAACTTCGAAATAATGGCAGGTATTACGAAAAGATGCTGCGAATAGCATAGCCTTCCAGGTACTACTAAGTTGGCCACATAACTATCATAAACAGGCACTTACTTGGTTAAAAAATCCGAATATGCAATTAAATTTCTTCATGGCTGGGCAGATTATGAAAAACGTCTTCCGAAGAATTTCCATGGACTAGACAATGGTGCTATACATGTGAGTGATCATCTACAGTTATTTGGTGAATTGAACTCATTGACTTTAGTCTTCGATATGAACCCATTCTGAGTGGTAGCCCATCAAATTGCCCTGAACTGTATCATAATACATACTGCGGTGTGGGTAGCAGTACAGTAACCGACGACTATAAATCCATCAATCCTGGGCTTCTAGGATTACCCGTATCACCTCTGGGCTATGAAAGGCCGATGGCGAAGTCGAAGCCGAGAGCTAAGAGCGCAGTGAGCAGAAATGAACGAATGGATTTTACGTTTGACGTCATACTTTCGATGTCGTTAGGCCACATTAAAGTAGAAAATGCTTATAGTAAAATTTGAAGGACAAAGTCTTAGGGCGTTAATCAAGCCCGTCTGAGGGATGCGCCCACGCATTCGACTTCCATTCAGAATCCTAGTGGCATATTGAACGCGTATGTGGACCATACAACGTCTTGAGGTGGCAAGCCGATGTGCAAGTCAGTGCTTTTGTCCTCCCGGACAAGTATGGTACCAGTCATCCGACCCCGGAGGGATGGAAGGCATGGTTGGCCTTGGCGGATATCGATCATTCGAATCGTGACCAGGCATATGTGTTGACCGTGTCGCTACACCACATCCGCCCTACCATATCCAGACCCAATAGGGAAAGAATTCTAGGTCTATGACTGCTCGGATGGAAAGTGCACCACTTACCGTAAAGTCATAGCTGTGGATGCCTACAGTTTCAAATTCCTGTGCCGTTCTGTACGATGTTACCACTTATTAAGGTCATATATTTCATTACCAGTTGGAGTATGCACGCTAACGCTTGCACCACATGCCCACTACCGCTTACCTACGATTTGTTAGAGAACCAGTATAAACAGCATTGGTTGACTTCCTATTTCATAACTGTTTCCTCACCGCGCTCACGAATATTCGCACTTATTATCGTGCCTACGTGACTTTCGGAAGGACGCACAGACGGACATACAAACAGACGCACAAAGTTACCGCTTTATTCAGTGCATTTCATGCATTTCAGTGGTATACGTCCACCCATCATTTTGACGAAAAAATTCCTAGAAGAATAGGCGCGATTTAGAAGCCCACATTATCGGATTCGTGACTTATCTTTTCAAACAGAAAAGTCAAAAAGAAAATTTTCCAGAGTCATTTTTCTGAATTTCGACCATTTCGTAATATGTGTACGTCCTTTCCTGGTATATGACTCGAGAAAATTTTTCCTGTTTCAACCGGGGTATATGTCTGTACCAAAATCCAACGGGATTTTTCTTCTTGCGATGCCGCGTGGTCCTCCATCTTTCTGCAGAAGAAAAGACCCAGGTTCGAGCTCTTCATAAAGCCGGACTCAGCAATCGACGCATTGTTAGCAAAATAGTACTCACTGTGTTGTTTGCTCCTACCTCAGAGATCCTACGATAGCTGAGGTGTCCGAGGACATCAAGCAAGTTGTCCAGCAGAGGAACGAGGAATATGGAGGAGATCTTGGAACAGCACCAACAGCGTCAACTATACCCGTGCAGTCTTGAAACTCCCTGGGTCAAACGACCTTTTGGAGAGCTATCAAACGCATTCTTCATTGTAACAGCAGCGGCAACATTGTAAGAGACGTTATGAGGAGGGCGTCACACCTGACCAACTTACACAAGATGGCTCGCCTCGATTTTGCCCGAAAGAATGCGACCACGGATTGGAAACAGGAGCAGTCGTGAAGCGAGCGTAGCTCGTACACTGTAAAGCAATTTGAATTCTTCAAGTAATCTTTTCCGACGAGTAGAAGTTGAACCTGGGTGGACCAAGTCCAACTCAGCTCAGGTGGCGATTCGCTGATGGCCCGATGAGCCTGTTGCTGGGATAGCAAACTGGGTCTCGCTTTGTGGAGTGGACACGCAGGATTACAGCAGGTTTTGGAATCCGAAATATTGCCTTCCCTGTGCGCAGGCGACAACAAATTCTGGTCTTCCAGAAGAACAACGCGAGTGTCCGTACCATCAAGTCAACATCCGCATGGTTACAGCGACAGAATGCTGATGTTATGGAGTGGCCAGCGTGCAGTCCTGATCTGAACCCCATGGAGCACCTTGGGGAATAATTGTACGCTAAAAACAGCAGTTTTTTACCATCGACGAGCTGCGAACTGCGGTCATGGAGGCGTGAAGAAACATCGACCCTTTATTCCTAGGAACTTAACAATGAGTATGCCGAATCGACCTATGGAGCTTTCATGCAAAGAGGGTGCACCAATTGATAATTAATTTTCATAAAGTACACTTTTGAGTTTGCATAAATAGACTGCTTTTTAAAGTGGGCGTGTACTATGGAACGGTCGAAATTTGAAAAAATACTTATAAAACATTTAATTGTGAACTTGTAAATCTGAAAACCTATTTCCCGTTGTATTCCCTTATGCATGCTTTTAATTTGGATCACCCCTTCAAGAAAAGTTTTTGTTGAGATGAAGGTTGGACGTATACTACTGAAACGCACCGTACATATGTATATAGAGAGATGCTACCATTATCTTCTACTCTTACAAAGATTACTATTACAGATGTTTATGGTGGAACAACTTGCTCCCAATGCTACTCTTATACCAAGGTGTTGGGAGCTTTGGCGAAACACTACGAATTTCGAAACTCTTACACGATACACATTGTGCTGCAGAGAAATCTTAAAGAATTCTACAGCCAAAAATGTAGTGATCTACGGAAAGGTAATTTTCTTATAAGTTGTTTTTTCTACAAAAAGATTAATCGACGGTGAGGTCTTCAAATGCCTCGTCTTATTCAATACGGTATTATGTGGCTTGCGGGAGAAGGGTATGGGTACATACGTGCGTCCGAGGATGCGCGCGGCCAATTGTGCGGCGAAGCGCGTGGTGATTCGAACGACTCTGGCGCCTACAATTGGGGCCCAAATTTGAAGTAGAGTAGATTAGTAGGGTTATCTGATACTACTAATCTACTCTACTTCAAATTTGGACACCAATAATAGACGCTAGAGTCGTTCGAATCGCCACGCACCTCGCCGCGCTATTTGCCGCGCGCATCCTCGGACGCACGTAAGTTCCGTCCCCCGCGGGAGAAGGGTGCGGTATCTACCATGCGAACGGCGTGCCACGCTCAACCGCTCGCATTTGCCCACTATCAAGGGGAGGTTTCAAGTTCTTAGTGGAGGGATACGATAAACACTTTGAAACCGTTGCCAACTGTTGTCGAGTTCGTGTAGTAACACACTACACTCGGGTGCTTCAATGAGGCACCAGATTTGCGGGCGTGCGGTTATGCTCGCGAACGATACTAAGACAGAAATGGGTTTTTGCTTATGCGTAAGCAAAGAGCATAGGTGTTGCTGGTATACTGGTCGCATACAAAAAGTTAGAATGGAAGAAGAACTGACAGACTGGAAGAGCGCACAGGGACGCATCAAACGCTTTCCAACCCCAAATAGATTTTCATGCTAGAATGGTTTATACTCCTTACCCAAATAAGTTTTGTCTACTTCAAGTCCTGTCTACTTCAACTAACAAGTGAGACGATGGGGTGTGTTGGTAGCTGAACAAGGCTAGATTCGTGAGTCAAGCCCTCGACAATGTTCTCTGTAGCGATGTAGTGCCCCCTGCAAGATTTTAAGGTCCCTGTAATAAGGAGCAAGCTCGACGCATACCTATCAAATACGGTACGCCGAACCTGGGCTCCGGCAGCGGCAAGCAACGGAACGTTGCTGTTCCTATGGCTATGTATTCCTACCATTCTCCATGGACAGTGTGGTACTGCCATCTGTAGCGGCCCGTTCATCTTGGATCCACCAATTTCCTACTTATCCTTTTTCACTAGCCCTCGGCATCACGGCCTCTCCAGTAGCTTCTTTGATTGAGGAATTCAGGTCACTTGCTCGCATGGTAATACCATAAAAGAGATATCCATGCATGCAGGCAAAATAATTGAAAATAATGAAAAATATTAAAAGAGATGCGACTATATGAGTTCAGGGAGAAGGATGGGCACGAGATGCTTGGCTGACCAACAGTCACTGGAGTCCTGACAGGGACTTCATGTTTCATGCCATGAAGGAGGAACACAAAAAGAAGTTTTCTCCCGACGAAAAAGGGTAACCTTTCCATCGAAGCCGCATTTCGAAAATGAGGTGGAAATTGGTAAGTTTTATAGGAAACTTGATGGCCCACCATATTGGCCATGGATCAGTACGTTGCGAACACCACTAGATACAGAGGAATGCCGAATGGGTAAGTTCGCTAAGGATCTCCCTCCCACTTCTTTACACCAATCAGGTAGGACTCATAGTAAAAGGAGGGTTAAAGAAGTGAAAATTGAATGAACTTCCTCCTCTCTTCTCCTTTCAGAAGAATTTTGATTTGTGGCCAACAGTTCGAACTTCGATGGAGCTCGAACCCCCAATTGTGTTCTCCTGACACCATGCTCTCGATCAGACCTACCCTTAATCTATTCACTCTCTTGCCCCTCTCCTCTCTCTCCGACCCGCCCCGCCAAACTCTTGGGAATGTTCGTTTTTTCTCTCGGTCAGGATGAGGGTTATGTAGGTTGTCCGGTTATCATACAGGTGACCAACTTTTGAGGGGGTGGGAAGAGATGATGAGAGAAAGAGGATTTCTGAATGACTTAGGCAGTTGCCTTCAACTAACCTCCTTCGAGTAGATCCTGGATTTTTCTCTTTCTTAGATTGTGAAAAGTAAAAAATATAAAAAATACGATCAATATTCAAGGAGATTTTCGTTGGGACCATGAACCAGATCTCATATCGTCAGCAAAACAGCTAAATGATCACATGGATAAGAGACGTAAGGCAGTGGAGGACGAATATCGAAGCAAACTAATCTACATCCAACCTGGTCGTCAGTGATATCTCATTTTCTTTTTACTTATATGGATGGGCCTCCGAAATGACATCTGTGGCCATTTCTCATCCATAGAATTCTATAAGATGTGTTGGTTCTTCCATATCGGAATATTCCGTGCTGCTATGAGGGTCAATAGAAGTCCAGGCTTAAGGTTTTTCGGTGCAGGGAGAACAGGATCTAGTACTGCTCTAATAATTCGGATGAGAAAACGCTACTTATTCTAGGATTGTTGAAGGCCGATATTTTGTTTATTATTTATGTTTTTGAAAATGAATGCATGAACAGCTGAAAATTGAAAATCATCGAAATTTCTATCATTTTTACGATAAACCTGTTTTCTGAGATTCCTGCAAGGGATGAACCTGTGACTCTCAGGGATAGCGCAAGAGACGCTGTCGAGTGGAAAAACGGCTTGGACGGGGCGTAATATGGGCCACAAAACCGGCTCAACCAATGTACACGCTCAAAGGGACCATTTCTTGCGGTGTTCCGGAGGCTCTAGAGGTTGCAGCAGTCGCACCGGGACGCACTCATTGCATACAGGCAGCCTACTGTGGCAAGCTATACGGAATGGCACGCATAATTGGAGAGCTCGTCCAACTGTCCACCTATGCGACTTTTGTCGTCAAATTCTCGCCCAACCCCTAGTTTTACTACACTTATAAAGCCTTATTATGCCCTGAATACGCCGACCTCCGCATTTTTTGCCACTGTTGCACTTTACCCGAGCTCTCTCTTCCATTTTTCGTTTAAAACGAGATACCATAGAATTATCGCGAAGCGTGCCATTAAAGTCGGGATTTTTCGAATAAGAAGTTCCTTCCATCCTTTGTAGCACCACCTTGCACCCTGTGCAGAGTTCGATGAGCTTAGATTAACTGTATATCCAGCTATGAAAAGTTTGCTTATTTTTATACCGATGACTTTTAACAGAATTGGCCCTTGTCTGCGGGGCTCAGAAGCACTGCCCCTCTGGAACAGTCACTATAAGCTCTCCGAACTTTCACCCTAAGCGGTCTGCCCTTGCGACCTCTGACATGTGCTGATTCTACAGGCCCGTCCGAAATTTCTCTAGGGACGATTCTTAACGAGTCGAATAGTATTCGAATGGGTTCGCTATTCGACCGATTCTCGTTACCAAGGCTGAGTTATCGCTTACTTCAATGACTCTACACGGTCCTGTCCAATTACCTACTAACTTTGGATGTGTTCTCATGCTTTCTCATTCGGCGACCCCACACAAATTCTTCTACTTTCGTGTATCTCTTATCTTTTACCTTATTTGCTTTGTCATGTGCCTTTTCATTTTCTCTCTTACGCTCCCGTTATATTCCCTCACACCTTCTTGTACCTCTGCTATAACTTGAAGTATTTCGATTTTTACTCGCTTAGCGATTTGTCCCCATGTATCGACTTATACCTGCGTTTGGTATGATTTCTGACGGGAATACCGGATCAATCTCGCGCACAAGAAAATATAGACTTCCACCGGTTGCGCGATGAGAGATCATATTGTACGCCATTCTACAGACAGGTAACCTTGAATCCCACTGGAACAACCGTGCTTTTGCGGAACATAGCAACGATTGTTCTGTTCAACCTTCCTGTTAGTCCATTCTCTCTAAGGTTATACCCTTTTGTGGTGATGTGGTTTGGTGCCATCTGCAACCCTCTGCAATCCATCTAATGAGAAGCGTTCTTGCTATCGTCTCTGCAGATTTATTCGGTACTGGATACGCTGCGGCATACTTCGTGAAAGGTCAATTGCGGTCACTGCATATCTATTTCCCTTTTGACGTTTGGCCCAATTCCAGTACATCTACTTATATAATCTCATAGGGTCTCGAAGTTGCAGTTGGCTCAAGAGGTGGGACCAACTTTTCTTGCGGATTATGTGCGAAGCACTTTTGACATTGATCCACCCATGGATATCCTGCGCCATCCCTGGCCAGTGCACTCGTTTGGTTGAAGTTTTCACAATCTGCTCAGCACTGAAGTGGCCCGCAAAGACACCGCTGTGCGCTTTCTCGAAGATTTCATAACGATACGGCTCAGAACCACTTCTACAGCCCTACCGCATCCTAAGAACCTTTTCAATCCTTTGCCTTCTAACGCGAAGTCTGCCACTTTTAGGGGATACTTTTCACCTGCCATTCCCATTTCCTCCTTTTCTATCACACCAATTAGTTCTCCTAGTTATGGATCTTTCCTCAATTCTTTCATCCATTCTGATTTGTCTTCGACTGTAGTCTCATTTTCTCCCTCGAGCGACTTCAACTCCATCGCTGTCGGTACGCTCCTGCTGAGGGCTTCTGCCACCACGTTTGCCTTTCCATTTACGTAGCGGATCTCAAGATTACACCTTTGCAGTTCGAGTGACCATCTGAGAACTCGTGGGACACATTAGTACGCTTGCAAAGTGCAGTTAAAGGCTGGTGATCCGTCATAGCGATGCTAGGTAGACCATGTACGTAGGTTGCCTTTTGTATTTTGAGATTCGAGAACAGAAATAAATACTATGTATTGAAAATCGCTTTATAGCCTTTCAAAATTCTCCACATTAAGATCTATACACTTTTGCATGGGCTCGAACCAATTTTCGAAGCACTTCTGCCACTCTGATGTAGGTAACTCTAAAACATGGATTCTGAACGCACCAACGGCTTCTTCAGGTGCCGAAAACGTTGACCTCTCATTTTATTTTTTACGTAAGGGATGAGAAGAAGTCGCTCGGAGACTACATGGCTGATGACCTGCCAAATCGTTGTTTTGAGTGCTCAAAAATGCAATTGTTTGAGCCGATGTGTGGGAGCTCGCACTGTCGTGGTGAAGAGTGATCCGTCTTCCGCAGTTGGTTTTCCTGATTTTTTGGAAGTCAACTGGCAAACAAATGGTGGTATACTACTCAGAATTGACTGTTCTGCTTGTCCTAGTGGCACGGTTCCGTCATGTCCAGGTTTTCCAAAGAAACAGGAAACCAATTGCTCGGAAGTGCTCGGTGCGCGGACAGCTTTTGTTGGATTTGGTTCATCTTGAAATACCCATACGGTCGAC
>UZAF01017691.1:0-29637 GCA_900617895.1 Haemonchus placei
TCTGTGAAGGGTGATTGGTTGTGTGAAGGATACTGTATAAGGAGGTCGAGACTGAAAACCTCCTAGCCTTTTTGATAAGCTTGTAAGTGACTGTGTTAAGGACCCAGAACGCTCACCAAAACCCTTTACGGGTATTGGGCCGGATGGAAGAATAAAAATGGCTGAAATAAGCCAAGCCTTAAACTCTGCCAGAAATTCAGTTGCCCTTTTATAACCTGAGAATTACCAGCGAACACGGCAACTACTGTATAGGGACAATTCGCATGCAAATGGATTGTGGGCGTAATTCCCTTCATGGTAACAGATCGGATTGTATCGAACGGTAATAGGATTGACCCGATACCGTTTTTAGTTGCAAACCCTCCCAGTTCATACAATGATGTCAGCCAGTACAGCTCCGTACAGCCATGAGCTATCGTTGGACACAGCTTCATAAACTTTTCTATCATTTCCTGACTATTCCCATATTCCCATTGTTTCTACTCGTCACAATGATCCCATGAACGAGAAGGAACGGGCCTGAGGAACTTGGCTTTCTGATCCCGTCCCATTTATGATTTCTGATCAGTAGCAACTCCCTGTATAAATAGGGAGCCCATTAGGCATGGACGTTGTGGAACGCCGCAAATGGCCTTCATGTTCTGCCGATCACAAATCTCCTACAGTACTAACACCATGGGTACTCACCAATAGTAAGCTCTCTAGGGAATACTACTAGACTGTATTTACTGTGTAGGGGGTTAGGGAGGGTTCATACTCTCCAAGTTCAGCCCAATGGCCCAATGGAGCAGAAGGGCCCAAGCCAGCCACTTGAGCTTCAAATATCTCTTGTGAAACTCTTTCACTTTGTCGCAGTCCACGAAGCGAAAGTCCCCCAAGAAAGGCGAGTTGTGGGCAAAACTTTGGACTCGGACGGGACTCGAACCCGTATTTGTGTTTTTCGGGCATTTTGTTCCTTGTTCCATACACTGTCACTTCAGATTCTCAACGACAAGGAATTAACCCCATTCCAAGCTTCATCGTAGGAACTGTCTTTAAAAGGTTCATCACCTTCGTCGACAGCATCGTTAGGCTAGGATTCACGCTCCAGTTGAGTGACAAGCTTGCAACAAACGAGATAAAAACACATGAACACAAAGAATGTGCCCAACTTCTATGTTATGTTGTTTAGTGAAGCATGGTAGAGTCGCAATTAGTATAAGTGCAACGTTGGCAACAAAACTGCTTCGCCACGCAGTAGCCGAAACTCCTATATGGGAGCGTTTTTGGCATGTGGCAGTTTTAGGGACATCTAAGACGGCTCTCTCCTACAAAACTGTTCGTCATAAATGGAATGGTTGAAAAAGAAGAAAACAATGGATTGAACAGAAGCGAAGAACCCGATCGGGGGAAATGTCACGTCAATTGACAGAGCGAAAATTTCTCGGAGCGGAAATCAGGAAAGCAGTTGAGCAAATATTGTACCGCCCACTTCACAGAGGTTGCGCAACCGCCACCACCACCACAGCCACCCGAACGACCGGTTTGGTGATGACGACGACGAAGTCACTGTGATGGATGTTGAAGTTCACATATAGAAAAGTTCTGGTGAAGCTAAAATACGTCGAAAAAGCCAGTCAGTCAGCAAACAGGGCGGATTGTGGGAGACGATTATGGGAAGGATTTGCATGTGATTATGACTGCAGTATAGGGGGGCGATCGTTTGAGTCAAGTGGACAGCGATTGTGAACTGCCCACGAACGAGTTCTATCGTGAGCCGTCGTCTTGATTACTACCTCGAAACGTCGTCCTTAACGCTTGAGATATTCGAAGAAGTTGCCTCGATTATCCTGATGCCCACAGAAGAACACTTCCTTCCATCCCTTCCGCCCTATACTGACAAGCTGAATTTCTTCCTGCAATGGTGAGGGTTCATTAGCCTGAGACTTACAGCTACGCTCCATTGCCAACAGAAAATTTCTTTGGTGAAGCTTAAAATAGGAGCTTTTCATTGCCCACTATTATTTGTAGTGGTAGTATGAGGGATAGAGAGCACTGTGCCCGGGAAGCACATTAACGGGTTCGATCTCGACTGAGGCCGAAATTTTACCAGTCTCGCCTTCCCTGAGGGGCGTTTGAATCAGGTCATGGAATGGAACTTACTTCAAGGCCTCGTGCTACGGTATTCCCAAAGAGACGCCCATAATCTCTAGGACCCTCTCTTGGGATAATGCAAACGGCGAGTACCAGACGTTCCTTGCAATGGATACTGTTTGTGCCAGCCGCCCACCAAATTGGGGTCGGAAATAAAATATGTAAATATTGTAACATAAGCGGCTGTATCAGATGGTGTTTTCTATAAAAAAAAACGTTTTCGACATCATTCTGCCCACTGAATTATTTTGAAAAACGGATAGGTTTTCTGCACCTATTGCGCTTTGTATGGAAGAAGAATGCATGGCGCAATCTGAAAAGATTAGACCAGTAAGGGCAATGTCTCCCAAACATGACCCCACATTTTCATTCCAATTTGGAAAACCTTTTGAAGCTATTCCATGGTAAGTGGAACTGGAACCCTCTTGAATCGTGGGGTTCAAAGGCCGAGAAAGAAAGCTGCAGTAGAGGATGGAATGAGAGAAAATGATACTGGCGAGAGGAGATCCACTTCGCCATTGAAGCACTTCACCCGTGGCGACAAACAGAAAGTTCTGGCAACGGTATAGAAAAGCAGAGCCGTGAATTTCTCTTGCGAAAAGACAAACTTCTTCAAAAAAAAAGGATGGAGGGAACAAAAGGATGGAGGGAACAGTTTTGGTGAGGCCTTGCTCTGGTATGAGTACCTAGCATCGGGAATACGCCAGGTAATCAAACCGTTCTGAATTTACCTCTTGTGATTAACTTCTCAGGATGAAAATGTCGCATTAAGGCCTTCCTTACTTTCCCTATCCGACCCTGAACACTGACTTTCCGAAATTGCACGGTACGATTGCTAATTCCGGACTAAAGGCAAAGCAAAACCGGTTACGAGGAGCTCATCTTCCGTACAGATGCTCTCGCTCAATGTCACGCTACCGACACAACACAAGTGATCAGGGAGGGCGAGCAAATTTCACGGAACAATAGCTGAGGAAAGCACCAAAATCCCCTCCGAAAAAAGAAAAAGAAAAATAGGATTCAGATAGATCCCAAAGCGACAGCTTACGGTAATGTGAAGAAATCATGGCTTAGGTTGACAGGAGGCTTTCAGCGGAAAAACGGTAATTGACGGGTAACTGGCAGTGAAAGGCCGTTACTATCGTCATTACAGTCCAAACTGGTTGGGACCATTACAACGGCATAAGTCGTTTTGAGCGTTGGCAGCAACCAAAGTTAAAGCTTGATCTCGTCGGGGTCGGAGGAGTTCTTTCTCAGTGCCATCGTCATTTTCGGTGAAATGGGAACCCCTCGATAGGTGGGAAAGATCCCATAGGATGATGTGTGTTTTTGAATCGGGAATGATCGCCCTATTCATACGTCATTTTCATTGCAAATTCTATGACGCCGTTGATAAACTCGCCCGCTGTCAAGCACGAGCACGTGAGGCTTATTTATTCAGATCGTGAATTACCCGGCCAACAAACGTCTTCCTTCCTTCCTGCATCCGACACAGAGTGGTCTTTGAAGTCTCCCTGGGTTTTGATGGACAGCAAGGTATTTTTTTCCATAAAAACAGTTCCATTTCATTAACCCAACTCATTACAATTCAGTTCGTCACAATGCCAACATCAGCAACATTGCAAATAACAAGTAATTCTATAAGATTACGTCAAATATCATAAAATGACGCCGAAAACCATCATTCTAGTAAATTATTCAGTTGGACGTCAGTTAGCGAAGCCACAAAGGCGTTGGAATTTCATCAAGGGCGTAACGTTCATGGCAAAATATTGGGGAAGCCAGCCCTATGGTTTGTTGCTTGTGAGGAGGGGAGCCGCCAGTTCATTTTTGATCCAAACCATTGAGAGAATGTCTACTTGTTGTGGGTTTGGCCATTCCAGCAAATCCAGTTCAACCGAGTTCTTTTATGCTTCCAAACGGTCCTTGGCCACCATCGCTTTCAAAAGCCTTGCACATAACTCCTGGATACTTTTGTACTAGACAGTTGTGTTCAACAGTTTTAGTATGCCATGTCCTAAAAAAGTAATTTGTGAGGATTGAACCAGGTTCAAACCCTTAGGTATGCGCATACGCCATGCATAAGGTGGCGTCTCCACCTTTTGGGACAAAGATAGAAACAGTCCCACCCAGTACCGACTAAAGGTAAATGGATCCATGAGGAAAAAATTCTTCCAACCATTCTATTAACAACCTGTTGTGAGAAAGGGCAAAGAAACCTTGGCCTTGGCTCATCTAATCTAGGAATCAAACATTTACAGCCCGATTGGGTAACGAAGATGACTTAGACAGCCTTTTGTTCTTGAACGTCAAGATCAAGACATTAAGACAAACGGAAGCAGGGTCCTTGGTCCCTTCAAAAATTTCACGGCACAGCAAAACTGTCAGAATGGTAGAAAATGGAATCGAAAAAAAAAATCGAAAGAGAAGCATTAACAGGAGAAGGTTTTGGGCAATTTCCAACTTTTTTTCGCTGGGAAAACTGATCACAGGCCCTGATAGTAATAAAAAGCGTGAAGTCGTAAGTAGAGAACCCATGGCGAAAAAGAGAAAGAAAAGAAAAGCTGGACCTCATCTGTGTGTTTTACTGTAAACCCTTGACAGTAAGACATAAAAGCCCCTTTCTCACTTACTGGGCTCTGTAAGTTTTTGACATGTCAAAACACACTCTTAGCCTTAATAAACCAACCCATGGGCGGTTCCCCAGGCCCCAAGTTGAAGTTAATCTGGAAAACATACACTCTGAGGAGCCAAAAAAAGTAGCACGCAGGGTACAAAGAGGCTGTGAGCGAAATAGACGAGCCAGAGAACACGTCAAAGTATGTCCCGAAAAATGGGCGAATTCAAGAGACCTGACGCTATTCATATTGTTTGACGGTAATGGCCGTGTGCGTTCACGCTGTCAGACACAGCAGCGGACACAGACGACCGTGGATGTGTCAACGCCGCCGAATCCGCCCCCTCCTACACTTCACCACACGTCATGCCGAAGTGCAGACATTCAAAACTATGAGGCGGAGTCCGGTTTTGTTACTCATCTACAGCGAGTTCCACCAAGGACGGTAGAGGCGGAATTCATTGGTAAGTGCGAATCTCATCTTTTCAATTTTCTAATGAAAGAACAAATGACAAAACCTTATGACGTTTCTGGTATGCGCCTCAGCCTTTGACTTCCATTCGGATTGCAGTAGCGTTTTGAAGGCGTATAGGGCCTATACAATGACCTGCGATGCCTAGCCGATGTACAAGTTAGGTCTGTCACTCTCCCAAACGAGTCCAGTACCAACCGTGTCGCAATGGATAACTCGGTCGGTCTGGGCGGGTATCAGTTCGAGGTCTTCCCCCAGGAACATGTATGTGATCGTGTACGCCACCTGCCACCTACGCCCCTTTTCCCGGTAATCCTGTACATCTACAACCCGTAGGATAATTAATGGTTACACTGAGTACTCAATATTTTCTCGACGGCTCCGCACAACGTCAAACATTCCCCATTGACAAATGATAATAGTCGTGAAAACAACTTTTTTATTTAGGTTGCGTAATGGATGACTATGGTGTGCGGAAGGCTGTTCGAGTCTCTCTCAAAAGTGAACTTTCTGCCTGTACTTAAGCAACTTTTTGGGAAGTTCTGCAACATCTGAGAAGTTCTGCAGCTTCTTGGGAAGTTTTACTCTGTAGTTTTCCAAAAAATTCAGCAATCAACGTAAGGAAGCGCTTCAGACATCGTGAACAAATTCATTCGCTAAACTGAGATCGAATTGAAGTTCCCGGTTGAAGTTTCCAGTGTCCTACTCTCTAATGATTCAAAAAAGTCAAGTTAACTGATCATTGAGCATTTGCGAACGCCGTGTGCAAATTAAAAAGTGGTCACGGGGGTCACCACTGCAGATTTCCAAGAGTTAAGGGGAAACTCTGGGCTTAGTTATCCCGGAAATTTCACAATATTTCACGTTTGCTGACTTATTTATTTTATACTTCTTATCCCTTATATACATAGATCTAGATCCACAGCTTTTTTCAGTAAAGGAGAGAAGCACCACCTGTAATGGTCAACAGATCCAATGGTACTCGTCTTTAGACCTTCCCTTCCCCATCATTGGGATCCCACTAATTTAACCTCGAATCCACAGAAAAGTTACAGAAACATAGAGTTGTGCATGTGCTATTACCGTATTGGTGATTGCTTTACTCCTGATCGTTCAGAGCATATCTCCAACACTCGATAGATATCACCTTCATGGCGCACAATCGTTGCTTTAATGGAAAGCTGCTTGATTGTTAATACCGGTCCCCCAATTGAAGGATTGACCTGTGGGAAATTGCTGTTATTAGAACCCCTAGTTCCATAACGATTTACCATAGCTGCCTCACACTCAATCCTAACATAAGGCCAGTTAATCATGCCAGACTCAATGACCGAACCCTAATCCATCATCGGTAACGTCATGATCGATTTGCAACATACATTTCCACTTTTTTTGTATAGCTTTACAATAACATGCTTGTGGGCGGAAATGGTGCAGTGGCTAGTGGCGCACTATCACTCACGCTTGGTCACGAGTTCGAATTCCGGATCGATATCCGCCTACGCCAACCAGGCCTTCCATCCCTCCAGATTCGTTTAAGTTGTACAAGACCCGTCTGAGAGGATAGAAGCACAAACTTGTACATCAGCTGGCTACCCCAGGTCATTGTATAAGCTACATACACATTCAATACGCCACTACGATCCTGAATGGAAGCCGAATGCGGGGCGCATCCCTCGGACGGTACTGAATGACGCCCAAAGACTTTACCCTTTTTTATATTCCAATGAAATACTTCTACACCTCGTTTGTGGATTTATTCGATCATAGCGATCACAATAAAACATGCGAATACCGATGTGATTCATGAAAAACGTCGATGACCTACCAGTTTATCAACAGATGGGTATAATTATGATGGTACTTCAATTCATAAACTATTATTTATTCTTTGAATACCAGACGTTCAAAAAATGTATTAACTCGGTTGCGAGCACAACTACACGACACCAAAAGGAAGAAATAANCGATCACAATAAAACATGCGAATACCGATGTGATTCATGAAAAACGTCGATGACCTACCAGTTTCTCAACAGATGGGTATCACTATGATGATATTTCACATCATAAACTATTATTTATTCTTTGAATACCAGACGTTCAAAAAATGTATTAACTCGGTTGCGAGCACAACTACACGACACCAAAAGGAAGAAATAAACGATGATGGGAGAAAATAAAATCAAACAAACTGGTGGACGGCAAAATCCAAATGACGACGGCTAGGGCGGCGATCATGTGAGAACGCCTTGAATTACTTACTGTAACTCGTCACATCAAAATACGAAACTACAAACGAACAAAATAAATCACGACAAAGGCGAACAATGTATGTAATCGCAGTCGCCAACTGGATGGAGGATGGCTGAGTGTGGGGATGTGGGTAAGTGTAAGTTCGTTCCGACAATGGAAACGAATCAAAATGTAAACATTTAATAAATACAACGCGCAACTTCCAGGGGCACAATGGATACATAGCGATTATTTCAATAGAGAGCATGAAAAATGGAGACATGAATGATGAATGAATGGGCTGATTCGTAAAAGATGAAAGGAGGGAAAGAGAAGGAAAAAGAGGAGAGGTGGTACGAGCAAATCGTTTCTATAGATCGCTTAGTGTGTGATCATAATTTACCCCAGAGGGTATTATGATTAGAAAGAAAGCAGCAACAGCCGAACGGGGTGAAGAGCGTTCGCTCCACCGACAAAGAAGAAGAGCTGATTAAAGGGAACAAGTGCTGATGATGGATGTAAGGAGAGGGAGTGAGATTGACAGGAACAGAACAGACTCGTGGGCGATCACCACAGATGATCACGGTTTTCAAAGCCAATCTGGTGTGATTCCTCTAAAAGACAAAGGAGTGACACAGTCTGAATCGACTCGTAGCATCAAGGAGCACTGGCGGGGAATGAAAGCAATGGTATCGCTGCTTTTATTTCTTTCCCACGGGTCTCGCTCCACCCACTGCTGGCCGTCCGCTGTTCAGGCCAGCGTACTGGTATTTCGCCTTCTTTTCGGACGGCTTCAAAATCTGAAATACGATTCAATATTTATAAATCGAACGACTCTCACAGAATAGTCCCTGATGGTTTTTCCGTTACTTTTCTTGAATTACAATTTTACAATCGCCTGAACTGTAGGCTGCGCTATCATTGACGCATCCCACAAATCAAATTTGACCCACTGATAAGGTCCAGTACACGGAACTCCCAATCAAACACCAGAATTTGAGCTGACTCCTATCTCGACTTTTAAACACAGGCAATCGGGAATCGTTATTCAAACGTCTACGCGCGGGCGATTGTTAATGGTGACGTGCCCATACCCCGAACGCCATTGCCCCATCTATGCAGTGTTTTGGTAATCGAGGCGGAATTCAAATGTGAGCGCCGATTCCCTCCTCCTCATCTCTTCCCAAATGGCTCCGAATACAATAAAAAGTTCCCTATGACGCATTCAAAGCGGCGATTCGCTCTTGATGGACTATCTCGGCGATCTTGGCTCCGTTCAAATGATCATTGCTACAATCTGGAGTTGGCCACTCAGGCTTCACAGACTGCTACCAACACAGATGTCAACAGAAGCACTTGAACAACAGCAAAGGGGGCCGTAACGTCGGTGAACGTTTCTTTCGCAGTCACTAAAGAAGCCAAAGACTGGCAAGGAATCAGTATATCAAACATTACGTGTAGAACACGCTACCTAAAGCTAAGCAGACTCAAAAGCCTATCGGTACACATTACGCACACACGATCAGTGGTGAGCATCGTTTCCTGTATCAATACATCAATCCAAGGGACTTGGACTAAACACTTTAAACCTATTAAAAAGGCATAAAGGCAGGGAAAATAGAAGGCATATAGCGCAGTCAGAGCTACATATATACCAAATATGGCAGCACTGGAAGCCATGGAATGAAATCTTGCATCAATCGCCCACCAGAATGGAAGGAGCCATCATATAGAGCAATTCTGAAGACCAAGGCCCCCTATTCATCATTTTTGATCCTTGATTTCGATTGCATTTTTCTGGATCGAACATCCGTCGTTATAGGACGTTTCATAAATTATTAGGGCAATCAGGTGAATAATTTTTGACAAGTGTAACTAACTGCACGTAAAAGAGAACATTTTTGAACGCCTATTCCGAAACTTTTCCGAACTTCAAAGATAACGCCATTAATCACAACCATAAAATGGTCTCCAACTCGAAACGCATTGCGTGTTCAAAGGCTCTAGAGAGGAACAGAGCCAGCAGCCCTAATGGGACCCTGATTGAAGCATAGGGACTCTACAGAAAGGCCTGAAAATTTTAAATAAATAAAGCCTTCATACGCAGCCCGTTCCACGGAATTATTCTTTTCACCTAAGAATTACAAGTATGTGATACTGTTCACGGAAAGCGATTTTCTCAGCTCAAGTTGACTATAAACTCAAACATTTTTAACGCTCGGAAATACTTGTGCAGCAGTCGAAAATGGGTTTGTACGCGCTATTTGTACAGCCGACGCAGGCGGCTTCCTTAGAAAAACACCTCCGCATGAAGTTATACCCTTTACCAGGATTACGCCAGTTTTTGAAAAAATCCCAGGAGCAAACATCGTAGGTAACCCTGCGTTCAATGTGACGAGAACTTTTTCAACAACAAGCCAAGCCGTGTAGTCACTCCTGTATCACCACCGTTTTGTGGACGCCCACCTAAGGAGGTTATTCCCACAGAGAGCAATCTCTTTCTACATTTTATGGGCAAACACCGTTTGGAGAAATCCAAAGAGCGCACATCGCTGCAAACGGTGCATATTACTGCGAAATCGAAAACGTTTTCGCGTCAGTCCAAGACTAGTACTGTATTGACACTTTGTCAGGCGACAAGAACGCGCTCTCAGCACAATAACGGTCGACCGCACACGTACGCGTTGGCCAAACATGCTCGTTAACCTCCGATTTTTTTCATTCGCGCGCTGCGATCGCTTAAACAGCTCTCATCGCCGCCGAGACGCTCTTATGATACTCGTTCTGCATTCACACCGAATTGAGGATACGGGATTCGGAAATTGAGAATCTCAACAATGCAGAGGGATAGGTATAAATCCGAAGCTCCTATGCCGATGAACGATCCCCTTTATGATTATATAAAAAGCTAACACAAACAGTGCCAATACTGTACTAATTTTATGAAGGTATTTAAATACATCCCCATGAGATCATGAAGTTTAAACTTCAAAACAAAACAAACAGGTAAAAGGATGAGAATATATGACTCAAGAAAAAACAATCCGTTGAATGACAAACCTGGAAGCTGCACATCAACGTCTCATCCACGCTCATCATACCACCAGCATTATCGAACTCTCCGCAGTAATTGGGAGCCGAAAAGAGCGTCACCAATTGCCGCTTTGCGAAAAACTCATATCCGTCTTCCACCACCTAAATATAGTGTTCATGAACGTAATATCTCGGAAAATTATAGCCCTCAGCATGATGCCATATTTTGTCATCAAAGGGCACGATAAAAAACATTGGAAAGAATTGGAGCATTAAATTTATCGTCTAAGACATCATGCAATTAGCAATAGGCCTCCTCATAAAAAAAAACTCAGTCTTACATCAGTACACGTATGGAAACTACAACTTAGTATTATTACCATACACTTTGAATCAAAATAGCTCTATTCAAGTTAGAAGATAAAAAGGAAAAAGCAAAACATTCGTTACAAATCAAAAGGATAAATGATAAAGTCTTCGGGTGTCAATCGATCCCGTAAGAGGGATGCGCCCACGCACTCGACTTCCATTCAAAATCGTAGTGGCGCCATGAATGCATATGTGGTCTATTGGCTGACCGACGTGCAAGCCAGTGCTTTTATCGTCCACGACGAGTCTTTACTAATTAACCGGCCCTGGAGAAAGGGAATGCCTGGCTGGCTTTGGCTAATACCGATTGTGATTAGAACCCGAGATCATGTTTGTGTGATAGTGCGCCACATGCCACTACACCACCTCCGCCCCTTGTTGCAATTCAGTGAAAATAAGAAATCACTCCGAATTTGCTTGTGAGTTTGAGCAGGATTTGAAGCGTGTCCTGCCCTATTTCATCCAATTTCCATCAATTTTGTCAAAAAACCACTGTCCTGGTATGCGACGAGCACCCGCGACCGTTTCACTATTTACCTAACGATACGTCGAGAGCGGCAATGCGTCAAGAACCTTGCGGTGAACGATAGAAGAGTCTGACGTGACGCAGAGCAATTTAACTCGAGCAATTTCCATTGGTACATGTACTTTGAATCGCAATTGATTTGCTCGAAAACGAAAACGTCCTCGATGTCACGAAGACTTTCATTTTCTTTTCGATCACTTAATGCTCTTGCAATGTCAGACATCGACCACCGAACAATTCGCACAACCAAATGAAGGGGGATTCTTTTGTTAAATTTGGCTTAACGACATGCGCAAAAATCACCACTCGACCCTACCTGGAGTTTTTGTCTACTTGAAAAGTGCACAAAAAATTCAGTTAAGGTCGAGTGGAGATTTTCGCGTAGAAAAGAGTATAACCGTTCAAAAACTCACACTTGAAAGCTTCGTTTCTATTTTTTATTAACTGCAACAAATCAATCTATGGTTTCTATGGCATTTCTTTGTCCGATGTTGAAAGATGTTTTGGCGCAACCCTGTAGAGCGACTCATAAATGTTCCTTTCAACAACTTGCATTGTCTCTCTCCGTTTTGCTTTGCATTAAATTAGGGACACGAGATTTGAATACTTGCGGTTAGAATACGCCTTTAGTCCTTACAATCAAAGACACAGCGCACGGAGTGCTTCAAAGATGAAGTCTGAAAAAAAAAACTAAGGTCGTCCTACGAACCCAGGCTTTAAAGACATGTCCGTTGAGAAAGGCCCACTCTACAACATCTCAAAGACCGTCCTAACATTTATTTTCAAAATACAGTTATACCATACCAACCAAATCCTTAGCCTACCCATCGTACAAAACTTGCCCTACTTTTCTTCATTTTATCTACGAATCATGGCCTGTAAATGAAGCAGGAGCGCCCAAAAAGTTGATACTCCTACTCGTGCCTGAACCATTACAACCAGCGAGGCCCGATCCTTCCTAAGACAAAGGCTCGGACGTATACGACAGAGAACCAACGGCACTAAAGTGATAGAGAGACAACTAGGAACCATTTTAGGATTATGGTAAACGTCACCCGGACGACGCGCAGAAACCCTTCCGAGTTCTGCGGTTTACAAAAACTAACAACAAGCAAACAAGCGCAGCCGAAAAAGAGATGGGGCTTCGAAAGTTGGATCGCTGATTGAATCATGGCTGTGGCTCGAAGGGGCACTTAAAAACTTCCCAGCAAATGAGGGGTAGTAAGCGGTAAGGATACAATCTAGATGCCTAAAAGCGAGAAGAAAAACTTAGACGAGTATAGGCAATGTCACTGAGTGGATCACCGAACAAGAAATATGGAACCATAAATATGCCTATGGGGGAACATGCGATTCTATCGCTCGAATAATAAGGTCCGTATACGTGGTGCGCGCTGTGGTATGCACTGAAGCTGAATTTCAATGTGAAAATCGCAACAATTGTACGTACTTCTCAATTTCGGTTGCGGTATGCATTGAAAAAAANGAGCAAGTTCTCTGACTCTCAAAACTAAACTCTATTCTAGTCTCGAATTCTTATGACGGTCGTATCGTTGCATGCTCACGGCAGCAGCTGTAAATTTTGCAAAGTATGGTGTAGTTATCTCGCAATAGAATCACAGCATACCCACATCTCAGCAGTGAAAGCTGAGCGCTGGGCAGAAAACATGAAAAGCTGCATCCATTGCTAAAGTGAGGACTATCTAAAGACCCATTGATTGGAGCGAGCGAATATGACAGGAGGAAACTAAAGCCCTAAAGAAACGTTTAAGGAGCATCGTCACGACCGACTTCACTCAAACCAAGACCAATGCGAACGACGACTGGTAAAGGAATAGAGGCGACTTCTGATGAGAACCTGTAAAGGTCCAGGATCATCCGGCGGACAATTAGATCGCCGACCAGTGGACGTGAAATGCAGTAGTGGACACTTTGTAAGTACTCTTGAATATTCATTGCGAAAGTCAAGTGTTTTGTGCTAGCTGTATCCCTACAAACTCAGCGATTCCTACAGTAATCTACTTGCAAATGCACGACATTGATTGAATCAAGGCGCTATCGTATAGTCATCCTAAATTTACATAAAGCGTTGTATGTGAATTCGAAGCTACCGGAAGAACTAACGATAAGTCTAATCGGCACGTAAGTGTCCAGGCCGTGAACTATGATTAGCACTTGAAGAAAGTGAAGCCCGACCAACGGTGACAGAGGGTAATTCTACACCCCGATTAAGGTTCGAAATGCGATTTTAGTCACAACAGGATCGGTCGCAAAATCACCGTGAGCAATGGGATTGACTGTTGAGTAGTGGAAGGTTGTCTATTAGAAGTAGGTTGTGCACCGAATGGTAAAGAAAATTACAAAACTCATTTTGAAAAGAGAACCGACAGAAGGGATGGTAATTATTGACCAATGGGGCAAGGTTACAAGGAAGGCTGGACTGATTAAAAAGTTCGTCACTAGATTCAGACTATTTTCGGAAGTAATAAGCAAGTAGGATGAGGTTGAGCAAAGCCTTTAGGAAGTGCTCACAATGGGTAGAGTGGGCACCTTGGCAGACGATGCTTGAACGAAAGGCCCGCAATCACTTTTCAGAACGCCCCCGTAATTTAAAAAAAAAAATCTTCAGTAGTTCATGCTATCGTAAGAAATGGACGTTGACTCAACAGCTCCACGCCCTCAGTCGAGTTTTTAGTTATCACGCAGGGAATCGAAAAAAAGTTACGAATCGAGTAAGTTATGTCATCACAACGTTGAAGGCTGTTGATCAAAACTGTCAGTTTCAAATGACGTGCGCGATTTGATATGCAGTCAAGTACACACCAGATTTATAACAAAAAAGGTCTTTTAAAAAACCGTAAATGAAATCAAAATTTCTGACAAACTTATAAACTATATATTGCACTTGACTCCCTCCCCAATTCTAAGAAACTGCTTTCATTTGCCACTTTGCAATTCTAGCAAGCTCCGAATGAATGAGAAGTATGCGAATAATTGCATGCTTTTTCATTCTGCAGGCACAAAACGATGTATGTAATATGCTAATTGTTGAGTTTCATTGCAGTTCTCAATATCCGATATGAAATTTGCAAAAAAATTCATGTCATGAAAGAGAAATGATCAAAAAACGCCTCTTACCCACCTGATGAGCTCTACATATCAAATCGAGATCATGTCGAGTGAGGAACTTGGCGACAACGTCTGGGCCGAATGTGAATGATACTCCACGATCATTCTCGCCCCACCCGGTAACATCCTTGTCAGGATCAGACCAAAGTAAATCACATAGAAGACCTAAAACATTTACTGGTAGTAAAAGTAGAATTAGTGAAAGCAGGATATGCGTAAGACATGACATTCAGTGTAACCTAAAAAAGTAGCACACTGGGTGAGATTTTACAAGGACAAAGAGCTCGAAAATTTTTAACAGAGCCCTCATCAAACTTCAGAAAGACCCAGATATATTTACAATTAGCGAGGGGTTCTGCTAGAGAAAAAAATTTCTATAACGTGCACAACACAACCACTAAAAAACGGTGATGAAGTTTTATAACCATTACACCACTGAACGTCACAAACTTTGATATTTAACGTCAAACATATTAAAAAGCGTTCATCTCCCCCTCAATCAAATCTTCGAATACCAACTTGGTGACAAAGAAATCTGTATTTGCAGACGTATAGAATGTGTCATCTCACCACCTAGTACGGGAATGCCACAACTATGAAATGACCAAGGACTCGTTCTTACATATATGAGTCACGACCAGTACTGTTCTGCAGCTACACTGAACGCAAAGCTCCAGTACTACGTAGTACTAAGAGCGTAGCATAAGGCCATGCGATTGCCACCCCGTGCAGCAGCAGCAGCACTCGAACAGTAAAAATGGCAGGAGGTACCGCATTATTAATGTGGGTTCCTGCGTTATCGATCGGGAAAACACTAATCAAGGGCTTCCATTCCAATTAAATCAATAGCCATGAGAAAAACAGCATTAGAGTCAAAATCAACACTTTCGAAGCTATTTCTACACCAACCTGTATCGGGAACATCAGTTGGTCGCATTACGCGCCGTATCTGTTCCATATTTTGTAGATCAGGAGAAAGACCACCATGACAACAGAAAATCTTTTCATCAATAAGAGCCGCAATAGGAAGGCAATTGAAGCAATCAGTAAACGTCTTCCAAAGCTTGATAGAAAACCGACGTTTACCTAAAACAAAACAAGTCATCCCATTGATACAAAAACGAAACTCGAAAACTAAATTAATAAACAATTTCTCTTTTCTAGAAAAAAGTATTCAGATAATTTTCATAATCAGCCGCTCCTAAGAAAAACTGCAAGGCTTCACTGCAGTTCTGGAGGAGAGGAGGACAAACCTTTTTGTTTGAAGAAAAATAGGACCATCGTAATTTTGAGGGCAACGTGAGTGAAATGTGGTTAAATAAGAATTGGGCGTAAAACAACATAACAACAGCAACTGCCAAAGTTTATAGTGCAGCTAATTACTGTATGGTAAACATAGGAGTTCTTCAAAATTTTACCCAACTTTGGAACGAGCAAAAGCACAAAAATTTCTTAAGCATCGAATTAAATAACCTCTTCAATTCTGCTCAAGTGATCTGCGCAAAATGCGTATCTCATATAGTACTTAGCCCCACTAGGTTTTTTCTGCTGTGACGTGATGCGTTTATGTCCACCTCATATGAACTTTTCTTTTCATTGTGAAGCCATCTAGATAAGAGGGGAAATCGTGTGTAGAATTGGATGACTAGACCGACTTCTGAATTGGAATTTTTAACTGAACCAAAATAGCGAAAAAAACCAACTACTTCACCCAACTGATCTAAATCAAACTGCTTCGAATTTACGGAGCCTATGATCACGTCTCTTAAATTTGAGTTTTTGTATGTTACACATACACTGCAAACAACAAAGCTTCTATTTGGGCGATAAGATATAGGATTGTGTAACCATGCTAGTGTCTACAGTATCTATAGTCAACAAATTGCTAGCCACTGAATTGTACCGGATAAGAAGTGGATAGAAAGGATATCCTTTTGGCGACTTTCTTTCTCTTCTTTCTATCCAATCCTATTTTTGAGATGAACTTCCATATTCGACTTTATTCTGAATCATAGTAGCATTTCGAAGGTGTGTAAGGCCTAAACGAAGAATTGTGAAGGCTAGCCCCCACTCAGTGCTTTTATCTTTCCAGTGCCAATTACGAGCCCCCGAAAGGATGAAAGGCCCGATTTTCTTAGGCTGATTCGATTTTCAGACCGTATGTGACAGTGCGTCATTTGTCATTTCACCCCGTCCGCCATATAGTAATGACAGAAAAAGGCACCTTGACCCCACGCTTGAAGCTGCCATAAAAAAAAACTCTGGTTTGTCTAGAATTCGAAACTAACGGGATATCAAGTTTTGGACTGCCACACACACAGTCCTGACCAAAACAGATGGACTCCATCGTCATCAGCAATTTCTCTTTTCAATTAGAATTCTACCTTTCGACTTTGCATCCGATTCACCTCCATCTCCGCCCTACTGAACGTCTTCAGAAATGTATTGCAAGGATTCACGAGGAAAGTTTGGCCTGGGATTGAACAGTTAGTTCTTATTTGCAGCTTTGGTGGTCCCATATACTATCATTTAGCGTCTTTGAGATGACTCTCAATAAACCAAGCTTAGTCGTGATGCAGCATGCGCTGCAAGCATGTAGCAAAACGATGATGAATCAAAGTGACGCACACAGCGCGTCACGCAACGCACCGCTTCAACTATTTCGAGCATGAATACATTTCAGCTCTGCATATTTTAGGAGTTACCAAGTTCAGAAAATAGCGGACTCGTGAGTTTCGCTTATGCTCCTTTGGGATATTGATAAGCATCAATAATACTGCGTCTGTCAATCAATTATAAGTTCAAGAAGTAAAATGCACAAGAACCTTGCAAGCACAGTTTTGAAATCTGTAAATGACAATAATTCTGAAACGTGTCCGTCGCAGAGGGTAAGAACAAAATAAAGAGCTGCCGCTAAATTGTATCCTTTACAAAGAACAAAGCAGATTTGTTATTTTCAGCAAGCTTTTGCGCGTATTACTTGTGAATCGAAAAGAGAAAGCACCTCCGTCTCACTGCGTAGGGTCAACAATTGGTAAACAACCGACAGCTACTTTGTTCCAATTTATGACCCTGATTGTAAGATGAGAAAACTTAAAATGGCGGCAAATGACGATTTCATGTGGACATCAGCGTTCAAGAAGGTAGCAGTGCTCCGTTGCTCTGCCACGTTCTCAAAGACCACTTCCGCATCAAATACTGTGCCAGATTTGAAATGTTCTATGTATTTAAATCGAGTTGGAGTTTGTCTCAATTCAAGAAGTAGGTGCAATGAATAAAAATAAAAAAACAGCAGCATGGTTACCCCAGCAGAAAATCAAATCCTGCCTATGACAACAAACCTATGAGACAGATTATATTTGCTGGTAAAATAGATAATTACCATAAACGAAAGGTTGATAGCTTTGAAAGTGGAATTGTACACGTTAAGACTAAGGTAAGTTTAAGATAGACACAGACAAAAAGAAAGGGCTATTCCACCTCTTTTTTGAGATATACAAAATGGCAAACCGTCCATAAAAAAAAGAGAAAACGTTTTAAGAAAGCATGAAAATTGAATGGTATAAATCGAAAAAACTCACATTCGTCATAAAAACCGTAAATCCTGTTAATGGAGGCGCATTCGTGATTCCCTCTGAGTAAGAAGAAGTTTTCTGGATATTTCACCTTGTATGCAAGCAGTAGACAAATTGTCTGCAATTAGTCAGAATAGCCTCGAAAGTTTTGCATCATTAAGTAAATCCTAGAGGGTAAAGTAATTTCCACTAACTTCAAGACTCTGTTTGCCTCTATCTACGTAGTCTCCGAGAAACAGATAATTGGCTTCGGGAGGAAAACCACCGTATTCGAAGAGACGAAGCAAGTCGTTGTACTGGCCATGAATATCACCTGAATTGCGAATTAGGGTTCTGCTCATCTTCATCCATTCTCAAAAAATATTGCATAAATCTGAGAGGTCCGGGAGAAAAAAAAAACGAGAAAAGCCGATTGTTCAATTCTCATGCAAATGGCGTGAAATTTTTGATACAAACTAATCCCCGGACTTCTCCAAAGGATTCAGAGACAAACAAACCCGAAAACCTCACTCAACTGCAGTAATTCCTACAATGAAGCGTGAAAGGTTGTCTGGCCAGAAGTTTTTTTTGGCAAAAACTCAGCAATTTCGAAAATCGGCTTACTTAGAATAAACGAATTTTCGCCTGGATTTTTNTTTTTCGCTTATATTTTGACTTCCTTCCGCGAAAATCATTTACATACTAGGCATAGCTTATATGGCCGGGTGGAGTGGAAACCAATTTCTCTTCTGGACTCAATGCAACACCTTCTTCAGGTGACAGGAGTGAATCGTACTCAGGTAACAAGCCTAAGAACTTTCTTATTGGTCTGGGAATGACTGTCTTTTGCTGTCGTTTCTGAAACTGAAATCGCAATCTTGTAAACGCCTCCGAATCCTTCTTCTAATAAAATGAAAATCAATAAAGAAATCAGAACGGTTCAGTGGCTTTCATCACTTGGAGTAGCGAGTTATTTTTCCTCGCCCACATGAACCAACATGTGGTTCCATAATTCTTGCTGAGCTATACCAGTGATTCCCACTTGATAAGAACAAAAAACTAAAGCAACATCAATAAAAACCATCTCCTCCTTACGTGCCATTTGCCTGCTGTATCTTGGAAGGTTGTCGTTTCTTATTTACATTTTAAGTTATCACCAGCAGACCTTTACTGGCCTTTTATAAAGCATCCTACTCATGCAAAGTGATCGTTGATTTCTGAGCGATACTTCTTTCTATAGAAACCGGAATTTAGCCAATATTAGCATTGGTAGATCCCCGACTGAGGGAGAAAGTAAGGGGGCCAGGGCCACGCAGGGATTAGTGATTGCAAATCTCACCAGAGCCACTCAAAAGTTTCAAGTGGGCGCAAAATTCAATTTCCTTTTCGCGCAACGGATTGAGTACGTCATGAAGAGGTTGCACTAAGGAGCCTAGTTCGTTACATCAAAAACCGTGAATCATGCTCCAGCCTCTAACTTGTGAGAGACGGGTTTCTGTCTGCAACTTTTCTTGAATCCAAACTAGGCGCTTTCGGTAGACTAGGGAGTAAAGTGGCCACAGTTCGCCTTATAGGTTTGAGCAAAAAGGACCTACATGCTATTCAAAACAAATTAAAATATGTTTTAGAGATGAGGGTAATTACGCTACATAGTAGGGTTTTGCAGTAATCTTTTAGAAAAGATATGAAGGGGGAAACACTTAAATCGATCTTTCCTAGGTGAAAGAAAGATTTAGCAAAAGTCTTCCAAAAACAACACAGAAAGAGACCGAAAAGGCTAACATGGCCCTAAAATTTTCGTAAATAGTTACAAATATGGTTGAAATTGAATGAATCTTCTTCCAAAAAATGCCTGAGGGTTCAAATGGGAAAATAGGCAGCTATCGAATATTACGATTTAAAAGCAACGCTCGTAGACAGCATAGATAAGGCACGATCAGCATCTCTTTCAATCTCTACTCAACCCAAAAAAAATGTGCAGGGATTCCGATGATGCCTCGACTACCATAGCTTACAAGTAAAACCTGACTCCATGGATCAAACTAAAGAAGAGCTTCTGCATCCCTGTAAGACTGAAGGCGCTCGAAGTTTGCTCAGCCTTCCAATTACAGAAACCACATGAATTTTCACAGTAATCAATCAAATTGCAAGAGAACAGAAAAGTACCCACCACAAATCTTCAGCGGCGCTTCCAGTTCCAAAAGAATTGGTTGCGATAGAAAAATCTCGCGAGATTTATGGCACAACGCACGAATTTCCGCTTCCGTCATGGTTACAGTTTTTCCTGGACGACATCCTCGAACTGAAACCTTGTATAATAGATGATGTACAATACATTTGAAGACGTCGTCACTACATGACCACAGATAATTTCGAAACCATTGCTGCCAATCAAGAACTCTCGAGACCATAAACAGCCGTTTTTCTTAGCCACAACGTGAGCAGTTGGTGTGATTGTGGGCAAATCAACGACATGGCAGTTGTCACCTCATAAGTAAGCTGTATAAGAACGGAAATCAACACCGAAATTCTCCAGCAATACTATTTGGGGAATAGATATGAAAACAACGATGACGTTGTAGAGTGAGGTGTAATGTCTGGGAGTACTGTGCGATAGGTACGTGTCATTTTTTGACTAGAAGTAGAACGAAACAAAAGTGAGCTTCTGGTAGATTTGCCGACAATCAGCACTTTTGCTCTGCACATGCTTCACTTTATACTCAAAGCGAGAGCGAATAAGTAAGCTGTAAGGTAGTGCCGCCTGCAAAAATGAACGACTACGTATGTGGGCAGGACGCCTCTTGACATATTCAGACATGAATCTTACAGAAATTTTTTGCAATTTTACAGTCACGGGACAGAATAGTTGTTGTGAACTGAGTTGATAACAACACCAAAAAGGAACTTTTCCGAAGCATCATAGAAAAAAAGTATCTCATTAATTTCACGAGGATTACTCGTTGGTTCAATTGTAACTACGGCAACCCCCTTTATCAAAACCCGAGTCTAAATTCAAAAAAAGGAGATATTGCGCTGTGGTAGGTAAACAGCGAACATTAGTTTTAATCGTGTTCTCTGAAAAAAAANNAAAAAAAACTCAAAGTTTAAGTGCCCACGCTGGAAAACTATAAAATAACATGTTTATAATAGGACTTCCGATTTTCTGTGGTAGACTTATTTTCTTCAAAAAAAAAAAACCACAATGGGGAAATGCTTTCGATTTTGGGCTCCCCAGTTGCAAAAACATCAAGGATTGCTTCGAGCTCACTGCTGCATGTGATCTTAATGCGAACACGAGGGAATTTTAGCTAAAGCATTCCCACACTCAGAAGTAATCAGCAGAAATGTGAAGAAGAATACTCAAGAAAATTGAATTGAAAACGGTAAAATCGAAGAAAACAAAAACACAGAGCGGCCTTATGATTGTCTGGTTCTCCCTGTTTGCGATAACTCTTTGTTAAAAAGTCGGAAAGAATACTACATACAATGAAAAGTAGGTTTACTGCACTATTGTGATAGTGGAATGTGCAAAATTACTGCAGAAAACGTGAGGGGTTAGAATTAATGGAAGTTAACAATGGCGAAGCAGATCATTGCTTAGAGAATGAAAGCTCCCCTCGTTTTTCAACAATCCTCAGCAATGTGGCTATGGATAACTTAGTTTTTCAATAACCATTTCATAATAGGCACAACTCAAAGCTCACGGTCGATTCAAGCTATAATTTATAGAAGTGCCAACGTTGAAGGAAGAAGGGTCAATACGAAATAATAGATCGCCTGACATTTTAATCGATTCCCTCGAGATTTTTTTTTTCAGAAAACGAATGACTGTTGGGGTCGCATCGAAACCCACTGCCAACCAGCCCACTCCAACAAGCAGAATCAACTCACAGGAACAATTAAACTTGGCGGGACTGTTCCGGTGGATAACGGAAAATGTTCAAAACGAAATAGAGTATGATAGAAAAAGCTCTGGTGATACTTTTGCCGATCAAAAATTTCAACAACACTTGCAACAAAACTGCAGAGGAAACAAAATGGCAAAGCTGCTCAAAACGTAGGACTTCTACGAACCACAACCGATTACAGAAGTAGAGTCTCTTAGTACTGTTTTCAGCAGCACAAAAAAAAAGACTGAAATCACTCACCTTCTAGCAACCTTGTAATAAGGTTATCAAGATTAATTTCTCCTTCTCCAGACATATTCGATATCTAGCACTGAATATGTTCTTATTAACCGAATACCCAATAAACGCCCCTGAAATAATTGAAATGATAGGCCATAATTGCAAATTTAAAGTAGAATCACGATTCTGTACGCCAGCCGATTGACGAACTTAAAACGGAAAAATTCATGAAGTTAGTTTCAGGTAGAAGTCCAGACTCCCATCGTAGTCATTCGCAAGTGCCACATTCCTTTCGTTATTTTGACCACTGCCTCCACATTGGAATGTTTATCACTCACACTACTCCAAATCAAAACAAGGCCAATAAGGAAGTAGCGAATAGGAAAATTGCTTTATTTCTCAAGTAAAGGCCTACTCCTAAAAAAGTCTCTCGAAACCGACACCAAAAAACCCAGACGTCGGAGAAATCGATTTTTGTGCACAAGGTCCTTAGCCTACGTTACTATTTCATTCACTTTTAGCCCACGTCACCATTTTTGAACCCGCAAAGAACTTCAACAAATTTGCTCTGCCAGTTCCTTACAATCTTCCTAATAGGCGTTTTCGCCTATCAGGAACCAAGGTGAACTAATATATGAAAATTTATGTTAAAGAAAGGGATCAGAAATTTTGGTACAAAGTACCAAGCAATATGAAAGGAAAAGCAATAAAGAGTCACAATTTGATCAGAAGATCCTAGTACATCCAAACAAAATACTTATATGAGCACAACTTTGTAGAGAATTAGGTAAAAATGTTGTAGAATCTACCATTGTAGTGGTAGAGCTCTTGAGACTGTTGAAAAGCCTTATAACGTCCGTGCTATGCCTGGATGATGGGTTTAGGAAGAATATGAGGAATTTAAAAACGATGTAAGCAACCTCAGCTGATGTCCAAAATCAACAAAAGGGAAAGGAACTCCAAAGGTATAACAATACCTCTACCCCCCTCCCCAACCCGCCAATCTTCGACGTTTTAAAAGCACCAGTCAAATTTTCAGGATAAATCGACCCTTGTATATCAACTCATTTCTCCTCCAATCAAAAATTTATAGACAAAATAAAGTTCTGCTTGTTTTGAGCTTGTATTTGAAAACCAACTTTCAAAGGGAAATCAGACCCTGCCATAAGACGAACTAAGTCATCCTCGACATGAAAGGCAGTCAAGAAGCTTTGGTGACAAAAAGTAAAAGCAGAGAAATTCCCCTTGTGCATAAAACGACTTCACAGAAACCAGGAATATTCCGTTGAAATACGAGGATGGAAAAATCCCATAAGCTCGGCTGCATACCGGAGAATTTCGCCCATTCAATAGAAAGAGAGATGCCAAAAAAAGTCTGAAATATATATAAACTAGATGGGAGAGCATGAATTTTCACACAACTGGGAAATGAAAGCCTGCACAAGTTATGCCCCTCAGTTGAACAAAGTCACTCAGTGGAATAAATGGGTTGTAAGCTTCATTGCAATTTCAAATTGTTACTTACGAGCACGTCACAAGTACATACATCCTATATAGGAGAAACAAACTTGCACTCCCATAGTTGAACAACTGAAAAAATTGGATTTCTGGTCTGCTGTAAAGGAAACATCATGGACTTCCCAATTTGAGGGGTTTACTTAGGTTGTTTTGATTATTTAGAGGTGCGGAACATATCGCAAAAGCAAGAACCGAATGAGGGCGGTCTATCTTCAGGAGAAACGAAGAGAAGAAAAAAAGAGAAAGAACGCAAAGAAACGTGGATTTGTGGGAGGGACTACACAAAAAAGAACTTTGACGTCATTTTTTCGCATAATATCGACAAGTATAGTGCAAAGGATGAAAGCATGACGAGGGAGACATTATACGATTACATAGGCATGTAGGGCAGACACAAATACACACATACACACACACGCACACCTACAGCGAAACAACACCGCGACGGGATGGGAGCGGCCGCGGGGGGCGTCGTATCGATCGAAACGACACCGCATGGACAGCCCGCATGCGCGCTGCGTTCACCCCCCGAAAAGGACCGTCGCCGACGGAATGACGTCATCGTCAGGATTCCCAGAATAGCCAAGGAATTGTCCTTTGGGAGCCTTAGTTAGTAGGGGACAATGATTGGTAATATTTGGGATTGCCTGAACGGGTTAGTGCCCTATCGTTTCAAGCGCAAGCGATTTCCGCGTTGATTTTGCGTCGGGGACAAATTTGGACGAGTTTTCCAACTTTTTTCGTATCTTTGAGGGACTTTTATGTATACACTCATACCTGAGCGGAATCATGCCATTCTTTTCTTATTCAGCTGCCTTTATATAAGTAACATATTAAATATCAGCGCAAATTTTTAGAAAAAGTAATTTTAAAAGTAACTGGGGAGTTATCTAGGGAATCCCCTTTGCAAATATAGCGCCGAATGATGGACAGGTGTTGGATGTGTTGATAAAACCTCACACCATCGTGTCCCGATGTGGTTCACCCAGTACATAACACGGTCCAAACCCCATTTATAACCTATGGCCGTACTCACACCATCTATAACGGAGAAAATGTCGATTACAAATAATTTAATTTTAAGATTCAGTAAAAAAAGCTACTCTGCTCAATGTTACTTTTCGTGGGTACGAAAAAAGATAGCCAACAATCCCACTCGGTAGGGGAAGCGGGCAATGGCAGCAATGAAGAGAGAAATCGGTACTATTCTACTATTACACCCCCAAAAACTCAAAATTTTTATTTTCAATGAAACTTCGCCTATAGGGGTAATCCGATGCCCTGATAACGAATATGNCATATTCGTTATCAGGGCATCGGATTACCCCTATAAGCGAAGTTTCATCGAAAATTAAAATTTTGAGTTTTTGGGGGTGTATCAGTAGAATAGTTCTGGGGGTGTAATAGTAGAATAGTACCGAGAAATCAAGTCCATACCCAAATTCTTACATTTTTCTAGTTATAAAGCTGCCACTGGAATAAAGTTATGCGTTGGAACGACGTGTGTTAACCGTGATTCTTCTGCGACCAAGACGCGTTATTTTTCGCCTAATAATAGGGTGGCGGAGCAGTGGGTGAACAGAAATTCAGTTTGGGGGTGATGACATTGAAGTCAGACTCCAGAAAGGGATTAGGTAAATATTGAGCGCTTTTTTATGTTTGTTCAGCTTATCCTACAGAAATATTCGGCACGCATCCATACCATACCGTCACGATTTTGGACGAGATCCGAGGAAGTTAATCAATGCTGATAAACTGACCATCATTTTTATCGGTCAGAAGGGGGTGGAGGAAAAGTAGTGCCAGGTGGCGCATTACCCACGCATGATCCGCTGATCGATTCTGGGACCGATACACTGGAGCTATATGATTTACCCTTTTCTGAGATTCACTTCAGAAAAAAATTGTATCATCAACTCTTGGTTTCTTCACTGAGGAATAAAGATGCACACAGAAACGAAAATGCAGAGGGGAACCCTGTTGTTACAGTAATGCAGCTGTAAGTCCCAGGCCGAACGTCTAGTTAGGATGGAACGTAGTCCGTTAGCTGCCCACCCACCATTGCATTCTATCCCATCAAAGGCCCACTGTTATAATGCGATACTGAACTTTTGTTCCGAGAAGAGGTGTGAGTGTGTCACGAAATATCCATTCAAATGGCTCTAGGATTTTGAATGGAAGCTGAATGCGTGGCGCATACCAGACCAAATTGTAAGGCGCCTCTTGATCCTTCGTCCTTCAACCGGTCAGCCCTTGCTTTTGCCTTTACCTGAGCTTGTGGTTCTACCCATTTTCATCAACTTCCCGGAATAACTGCTATAGATTACTTGGAAACTTTTGCAAAGTGCATCTGAAATCACGACCGGGGAGGATGCCCCAATTTCGATTGGAATAGATTCCATAGGAAAGAAATCTGCTCAATCTTCGGAGCAGAAACTACCTTGAATTGCTTACGTGGGATTGGAGAGGCTGAGCGGTTTTTTCGCAATATGAAATTAAGCTGTGAGGCAATCCGAAGAGAACGGAATTCCAATTCCTCTTCAGAGAAAGAAAAAGGAAAATACAAAAAGTAGAGGATAGAAATGAAATCGGGTGAGATTGAGAAATGGGACGTGCCAACCATCCAAGGCCTGGGAACTCATAGCAGTACTTATCAATTTGCCTACTTTTGCCATTCAAGGACTTCTACTTGGGGCAAGGGTATCTTTTAGAGGTAAGCGAGACTTGGATTTGTTCCCCAAGATTTTCTCAACGTCAGTGCTTGGGAAACACTGGCACCCGCTCGTTCACAACCTCCAGTTCCATATCCTCCCCAGACTTCTTCACGACTTTTACAACCACCTTCCAGCGTTCTCCCGGGAAGGTTCTGCCTGGGCTAGAACACTTCAAAAATGTTCTTCTCATCGTTTTCTTCCATGGGCATGCCAAAAGCGATACTTTTCCGTTCCTGTGAAAGTACACGAAAAGGTGAACGGTAAAAATCAACTGTTATCGCGTAACCGTGGAAGATAACGATCGAAGACATCGATCACTTCCATGGAACGGCTATTTTTGGTACCACTTCCAACGGAATTAAAGCTCACAAGAGACAATAATTGTGAAGAATTCGTAAGAAATCATTTGCTCCATTTTGATGAACAAAAAGGTCGTTCACCCCCGTTTTTGAGGGGCAAACTGCTGCAGAGATGGAGTGAAAAGACTCAGATTCGCTTGGTTCCCATACTACATCTCATCGCCCATAATTCACAGGCCCACTCACCTGAAAATCACACCCCCAACAGCAGATCTATCATGTGATTGTAGCCATTCCCAGGGTGTACATAATCTAATCTGTCAAAGGTGATAGCTGGCGAACTGGTTGCGTATCGAGGCGCTCGGGCTCGGAAAGTCAATCTTCCGCTAAGGGCTCATCTAGAATAAAAGGGTGAATATTTAAGATATTCCGGATTCCTCAGTTGGCGACTTAGGGATAGAAAAGTAAGATAAGCACTTTTCACTGGAGGAGTACCGCGACAGGGAAGGGAAGGACGGCGGACGGGTGAATGGGAAGGTTGCATGTCTTGAGGATCAAATCCTTAGGAAATGCAACTTGCCATTGACCCCCAGGGCATTTCAACGTGAATGAGAAGTATACATAACGCATGAAAGAAAAGAGGTGTCCCTTTGATAAGAAGTCGGTCCAGGAGTCCGACAAATTTGTGGTCGGCATAATTTTTGGGCAAACCCCTTCCTTGCAGAATACCTGTACTTGTGATTCACACAGCTATCCCCATGAATAGAAAACGATTTTGTGAATAAATTAGAATTCCAGTTTTTGATCGGAAACCAATTAGTTCTACTGGTATTGCAGCCGTTTTCGAAAGCTTCTGTATCACAGTTTGTGTTGCGTACCCCTGCTACTGCAGACGCCCAGCGACATAGTGGGGGTAGAGGGCAGAGTTTAGGTAAGTGGAAAAGTTACAGTAACCGCACGTCTATTGGGGAGCTATTCTCCTATGAAGTCTGCCTAGACGGATTTTCCTTGGCAACCATTCCAAGGCTGCACGGTTACAAAAATCGTTCATTTAGGGGCTGGTACTTAGGAGAGGTAGGCAGCCGCAAGTTCCTGAGCACCAGTTGAGGGCTAGATGGTCCAAACATAGGCACAATGTCAAACAATCGAGTAATTCTCTGATTTTGATAGTAGGTAGAATGCATGGCTCACTCTAGAAAGAGTCACTCATTAGATGCAAGTGCTACATGTTCCACCCTAAAAGACAGATGTTCGGAGGTATAGGAAAGAAAGACAAGTGAACAAGAAGGTAGGATAATGGAGGGCAGCTAAAAAACCGTACCCGCCTTAATAGTTGGTGTCATATGAGTAACAAAAAGTCCCAGTGGTAACCATGGCGAACAATGAATGCTGCAAAAAACACCATGCAATACAATCTCATGGCCATTTCCAAGCCTCCAGACCGAGTCGAAGACTTGGGCTGCAGGAAATGCGGAATTTGTTTGTGTCAAAGCGTTTCACTGACAGAAAATCGTTCCACAAACGAGCGAGAGCGACATTCCAACAAGGACGCATGCGAAAACATCCGATTCTGGAACCCCCACTCCCCCACGTGATTCGATTCGAGCTTCCATTGAAAGAGAAAAGATTGTTTCGCTCAGAGTCCAGTTTGCCAGTTTAGAAGTCTAGAGCGCAGACTCGTCCTTGTACCTTGACCTTTTCTCCTCTTCCACAAACGGACTATCGGCGAAAGCTTGTTGTTTTCTAGGTCTTAGCAGCTATTTCTCCAAAGCCTATGACACATTCGAAACACGCCCCCGTCATGTAGGGGTTCTTCGTCATCTGAATATATAAGTTGTCTGGGAGGGTAGAAAAGGCTCTCGAAGATCAGCTGAGCATTAGAAGTCGTTGACTACGTCAAATAAGGATTTGAGTGAAATTACGATTCTGTTGAAAATGAAGGTCATATTCATGGCGTATCCACATTCAGAATCAACGGCGTTTGACGTACGGTAGTTAGTCATATATCATCGTACATATAACTCGAATAAGTCTTTCATGTTATAAAAGTTCCAAAGTCGTTCAGCGCTCACCATTCCCGTTCTGAGATGCACCCCGCGTTCGTCTTTTGCTCACATTCATAGTGATGGTTTGAATGCGTATATGGCCCATACAATGCTTGCGGTGGCCTGCTATCGTAAGACTCAGTGCTTTTATTCTCTCAGACAAGTTTGCTACAGACTAATTGACCCACAGAGGTGGAAGGGTTGGTTGGTCTATGCGGGTGTCGACCCGGGACCTGATCCCAGCCTCATGCATGTGTGAGAATGAACCATATGCCACTAAATCACCTATGCCCTTTCAAGTTATAGAGAAGATTAGGATAATCCAATGGGTCAACTCTTTGAAATACGATGTTTTGTTAGAACTTAAGAACCTGTTAGGATCCCCTGGACATCAGTTTGGTACTGTTATCAAAACAGGCAGAAAAGCTACCCAGCATAGTTCTGCGAAACAGAATGGATTTACATTCAGAATTTCCAGTCGCCATGAGCACGATTCCCACGTTTTCTCTGGTCTCTTGGTGGCTGCCAGAGTAACGTGAGAAACAAAAAGTCCGGCTTTTCCCAGGCCAGGTGAGAAAGCGCTTTATCAACAGAAAGTGAAAGCTATTCAGCAAAAGTGGCAAAGCATTACCAGACCACACTCTTCGAAGGAATTGAAATAAACGATTCATGAGAAAGAATTGAGAGCTCAGGAATGAAGTGGGAGCTCATCAACTGAGGAGCGAGTGCAGCACCTTGTTCAGGGTGCTATAACTGTAGTCAAGCTCATCGAATCCCATTTCTACTTTCTTACGAAAATTCCACATACGTAAATGTAATATGCGTATGAGTAATGCCACTGGAAAGCAGTAAACACAATAATTCTA
>UZAF01017691.1:30657-40826 GCA_900617895.1 Haemonchus placei
GCTGGATGCATTTGCTTATTCTGCGATTCTGTTTAAGGGTCTCATAATCCCACTCAGGGGAAGTACGTGAGGAGTAGCTTCTAAATCCCAGGTGGAAGACACTTCCCTGTTTATATGTGGAAAACATTGGGCGAATATATGAATCAACTGTTAAAACACACCATACTGTCACAGTTGCACGGCAGCCCTATGTACACCATATATAAAGAACTCCCACCTGGGATTTAGAAACGACTCCCCACGTACTTTCCCTGAGTGGGATTATGAGACCCTTAAACAGAATCGCAGAATAAGCAAATGCATCCAGCAGAAGGGCCAGACGGGCTGGTTTGCTTACCTCATAAGGTGAAGGTCGGGCGGAAGTTAGGTAGTCCCAAGAAGTGCACTACCTACGGATACTGACTTGCAGATTGGATTCATAATGTATACAGCCCAAGCCAGCCAGCCATCCATCCCCCTGATAACTCGTACCAAACCCTTCTGAGAGGATAAATACTGGCACGCATGACGACTAATCCCACAAATCAATGGATAAGCCTAATGCCCATTCAAACGTCACAACGATTAAACAAAATTCGAATGATCGGGCTTATTCATTTCCGTCTCAAAATGATATCACCATTTCATGATTTATTCTTTAATGGATTTAGTCGATCCCCACGAAATCGAGTACCTTTACGATGATTTAGCAATCGATTGGAAACTGATCGTACAAGCTTATCCTCTTTTTCAACCTTTTCATATAAAATAATAAAAATTATGGGCATCTAGAACTCAGCTTTAACAGGCTCTGTTGCTCTCCATGAAATGGTTGAAGGCAAAAAAGTCTGAAAAGGAAAAAATTAATTATTATTTCCCAGATGGCGATGCAGACGAGAGGAGGAAAGGGTGCATTTGTGCAGAAATTCTTACATTCGGCTTGAACAGGTTTCCCTCCTCTACGAAATGGTGGACGATCAGCCTGGACGAAATGATTCAAATATTAAATTTTCAAAAGTAAGGAAACGATTCCAGTGAAAATTAAAATTTCAGGGTTTTAAGAACAGGAAAGAGAGGTGATGGTTAGGAGAATGGGTGACCCTGTTTATTTTTGTAACTTTCAAAAGACACTATCCTTTTTTGATGGAAGCAAAAATCAAATGACCAAACACCAATGACAAAAAATAAGAATATACACTGCACTTCCCGTGGTGCCCGAGTACAAACGCCAAAGTTTCTGATGGAAGCGATCTTAAAAGTTCGGTCATCCTCGTTGTTTACAGTCGTTCGTGAACAATACCAAAAAATAATAATAAGCACAAAAAACATTGCCGAAGTTGCCGAGGAAAGGTACTATGAAGTGTGCAGCAACGCGAACGCAGTTCCGAAAGCGATTCAATTTCGGGGATGGAGCCCAGAGGAGTCGCAGAGGGATTCGGGTTGACTTCGTTACTCTCACCGGGAGTTCGCAATCGATAAGCGGCTAACCCCCGGAAGAAACGTTGGCAAAGTGGAGAAGAAGAAGATGACTGACGACCAAAGAAATGAATGGAATCGGTGGAGTTCAGAATGATTCACGACACAATCAACTACCAGAAATGCAAAACAACTGATCATGTGAACTAACTATATGTCGGCAACCCCGGCGCTTTGCAATCAGCGCTCAATCGACTGTTAAAGGTGACGGGCGATGGCGGTGGCATCGATGATGACGACTAAACTGGAACGAAACACACACATATTGGCATGGGAAGGCCAATAACGCATGGAGAACTGACAACAAGTGAAGTTGCAGTGGAAAACAGCTGTGAGCCGAAGAAATGCCACTTGAAAACGGCCGGTCAGCTTTGCAGGATAGACAGAAACTCGCTATGTCATAGAGAATTGCAGCGTCTTGCAGAGGAATTACCAGAAACCGCATTAACAGCTTGCAAAAACGTCATCTAGGGATTCCAGGGAAGATTTGTGGATTAGAGATAGGCTCCATTCCGTCTCAGAAAGATATGTTTGGCCAAGAGGCGGAAGTTGCTGCGAACTCGTCCAAAGGGAAGAAAGATCAAGCAGGCCTAACAAATCGAAGTCATCAGTAATTGAAAAGAATTCGGACCGTCAGTTGAGGTCAGGTAACGGTAGCTCCCCTCTAGTCGACCTCGTGGGGATTAGAAGGCTCTGGAAGATTGAAAAGCCAAGGTCATCAGACTGGGAAGGCGATCCGCGGGCCAAGTAAGTAGTACCGGCATATTTCGCCATTGCGCCTTAGCGCATCCCTGTTCAATTGAGTCCTAAGAGATGAAAATTCCAGAAAAATGGAAGCTGCAAAGGAAAAAACGACCGGCTCAATGGTTGCTAAAGCAAACTCTGACAGTCTCTCGTCCGAGAAAAATCAATCCACGATGACTCAACAACTGGTAGTGTGGCAACGGAACGGGGGACTTTTTCTATGGCAGTTTACAATTTGATACATCACGAGGTCGATACATAAAGCTACTGACCTCGTCATAAAACCAGGCTGGTATCGCTGTTAATTGCTGGATCCTGGCTAGTTGAACTAGTTCGGAGGGATTCCCCGACGACCCTATGCAACTAACACCTACGCTGCTACTTGTCGAAGCGATTGCACGGCGACTTTTACCAATTTTGAATAGAAATCGAAAAAGTAAAGTTCAAAATAGCCAAAGGTAACAAGATAGGTAAACAGAAGGTAAATGAATAAACAACAAAAATCTGTGATAAGCTATGACGCAATTGAACTCTGAGATCGAGAAATTTCAGGGGCAGGGGCATTGGTGAAACTTGATTCACTGAAAAGGGGTGGAGAAAGGTAAAAAAAAGCTGGCGTCAGCGAAATCGTCAGGAATGCGCCATGCATTCGAGAGCGAGACAGTAGGAGAATTGGAATGAAGGCATCCCTAGTAGTCAATAAATAACTTAGTATGTCTTGTCCACTGATAGGTATGAACTCGAAGAAAGTAGTGATGATCCATTGCTGTGATGGTAGGTTTGTTAGAAAGTTTCCCTTATCGGCGATGTTTACTTGCTTCCCCAAGAGAGAAAACTTCAATGGGAAGAGCTGTTTGGTAGTTCATTGAGTGATTCTTCAGTCTGAGCAACTTTCAGGCCTACCACGAATAAGATGCGAGCAAAAATTCATGTCAGAATCTCGATCTTAATAACTACCCAATTGAGGGGTGGGGAAAAACCAACTCGGCAATCAGGCATAGGCATGTTTGTTATCAATTGCTTAGGTTGGCATAAACTTAATTGCTTTTTTGGTTCGGGATACGTGGCGCTCCACCCATAACGACACCTCATCAATGAGGCCTCCTTTTGCTCTCTTTTGTCCTCCCCTTTCTCGGATAGGTTCACAGCCTCNNGGGGGGGGGGGGGGGGGGGGGGGGGGGAGGAAGATGCCGATAGATGGATAGATGGATATGGAGCCGATCATACTTTTTACCTTTCTTTTTTTCTAGCTGAAAAAAGGACATTCCAGTGCCTATCTTCTGTAAACGATGGTGCCAGTACAGTAGTTCAGTTTCTGCAGAAAAAAGTATTTATTACGTAAATAAGAGCCGCGACCAGCAGTGCAGGCAGTTTGTTCGTTGAATGGGTGAGAGTTCGAGTCCCGTGTAGGGCCCAAAGATTTGTTCAACTGTTCGAAGATGCTCAATGCGAGTCTGGAAAGTGGCATACTTCTTATAGTTTGATTAATGCTGGCTATTGAAAGTGCGTCTGCTCTGGGAGAAGCTCTCTTTGGGAGATGCTTCAGTGTGGGCAACGACAACACTCAGAAATGGAAACAAGTACCATGGGAAGTATCGGAAAAGATGGGAAATGCGAAAGTGCAGCGAAGAAAGGAGATGAACACAGGGGGACATAGATTGATTTTACAACTTTTCCGTCACCTTATTTTCACAATCACAGGGAAGAACCAGCGAACGTGAAAAGGTAGCCTTTCTTCCTTATTCAGCTTCCCACTTGAAAGCGGGGTCCACTTTTCTGTTGTAGGACTCCCTTTTCCCCGATAGGCTCTCGAATTCCAACCAATTCAAAGCTCTCATGCAAAGGACCATAGAAACGCTGCTTTGGAAAACCCCTGGGTCATTTTCTGGGTAGGTGTGGTATGGGGCTGGCTTCAGAAAAACTGCTTTCGTCCAGCTATGACACCGGCCATACAGAGGAGAGCTTTTATCAGCATGGGGGCTAACTCGGTACGCTTTCTTCTGAAACTCGCTGAGGATGTGGTAGAAGGGTGTGACCCCAGCAGCCCAACGTAGGATTTTCATTTCCATTACTTCGAGGCTTGGCACGAAATTACACTTTATAATATAGGCCAAAAAAGAAAAGACTTTTCCAGAAAGAGGACTTTTAGAACAAATTTTTCCCAAACTTTCGTCTTCGTGCTCTGAACAGCGACATAGGGCTAATGGCTCTGGTGCTCTTCGTCTCAACTGACTTGAGGGCGATTTGAAGGCCCTAGCGGTGAGTGATATTAAGGCTGGACTAGAAATGTTCCTTTTCCCTCCTTAAGAGAAGACTTAAAAGACCAAGAGACTATATGGTAAAGTCGTTTGTCAACTCATCAACGGTTTCATATGCATGATGAAGTGTTGTGAGTGATGTTATTGTAAAGTTCGCGCCTAGTAAACAAAAAGCAGCCCATAATAAACAATAGGAGGGAGGCTAATCTGTTGTGAATTTTCCCAAGCAAACAATGCATATGTCAACAACACTATTTACTACATTGTTGTTGGCTTATTCCAGGAAGTTTGCGTCAGTGTTCCATGAAGTATTTTCCGGATTTCCACTTGATGGAACTCAGAACTGCTTCGATTTAAATGGCTTTAACGTGAAAACCAAATGCTTCACGGCCGACCCATACTCACAGTAGTGGTTTTTGTTAGACATTAACCAAGTCAGGGCCCACAAGTATCAAAAGAAACCGAGTACAAAGTTGTGGACGACTTAGAGCAGAAGAAGTGATAAAATGAAGTAAATTTTTAAAATAACATTAAGCACTTCCAACAAACAACAACTGATGAGAGTGCAATCGGCCAAAATAAAAAAAAAGAAGCCTTTCAACTGTAATCAGTCCTTTTTCCCAAGATGCGCCACGCATTCGACTTATTCGGGATCGTAGGAGCGGTTTGAATGAGTATGTTGCCCATACAATAGTGTGCCGATGCACAATTTAGTACATTGATGGTCCCAAGCGAGTCTGGTGCCTATTAGCCGTCCTCGAAAGGAAGGAAGGCTTTGTTGGCCTAGGCGGATATAGACCCGGGATTCGAACCCGTGGCCATCCAGGAATGATAGCGCGCCATTTGCCACTACACCACTTCCGCTTGTTACCAAAACAAGCAAAAGATAAAATGATGAAAGGCAATAAGGTTGGATGGAAAAGAGCGAGGGCAAGGAGAAATAGGAAGGCAGCTCATAGAGAAAAAAACGTCAAATCGATATTTCCCTATTTTATTGCATAAGATCAATTAGTGAAGTAAATATCATAAGAGCATCGACTCTCGGTAGCAAAGGTCTAGGACCTGCCTGGAATCGATTTCTAGGGGAAGCAAAACGTACTCATTCAATATCTTCTATAAATCAGAACCAAAATGCAACCAATAGGACGAACAGCCGGGTAAGAAGCTGCGAAGACGTAAAAAGGTGCTGTTGAGGAGTGGAACACAGCGAAGAGAAAGTTTGATTGCCGAGTTTATGTGTGCTTCGCACTACACGAAACACGATGCTGCTTACAAAGATAACGAGTTCCTCCGATCAAGTTCNTCCAATATCTTCTATAAATCAGAGCCAAAATGCAACCAATAGGACGAACAGCCGGGTAAGAAGCTGCAAAGACGTAAAAAGGTGCTGTTGAGGAGTGGAACACAGCGACGGGAAAGTTTGATTGCCGAGTTTATGTGGGCTTCGCACTACACGAAACACGATGCTGCCTACAAAGATAACGAGTTCCTCCGATCAAGTTCAGCATGAAGTTTTTTCTTCAAAGTAAACAACCATAGCGGGTCTATAAACCATTTTAAAACAGCTACCAGCACATCTCATAAAAAAATTGGTCGTAAGGTCCGATTGTTTGCCAAGGAATGAGCCCTGCTTTGGGTTGGTGCCAAACGTATTGTCCACATGACGGCTTTGAATTACTTTTTATTCAGACTAGAATGCCTTTTGCGGGCAAGAGGGAACAGAGTACAAGCTACTGGTCCACATGCTAGTAGCAGATGAGAAACAAAAAGTCACTATTCTGTCCATAACTCTGAGGGGTGGGCATTGTTAAGTGGGCGTGGCCCGTGACAAAAAATGAGTTTTTTTCCTGAATCAGCCGGAGAAATTTGCAGGTTACTGTACAGATCCGCTTATCCGACGGCCCATTTAGCTAATTCCAGCTGGATTCTATATCAGTCACCGTGCTCAGCTGATCATGAGAGGCTTATTACGTACGTCAGGATGATGCTGTTATTTCGGGCCGACATTCCACCTTAAGCTTGGTATCCCCTAAATATAACCCAGGCATCAGACGATTAATGAATCCCACGCTTCTATCAAATATCAGAATAGCTCAATCAATAAATAAATAAACAAGAACTTGAAAAAAAGGAAAAGTGGAAATTCCAGAAGCTGTTACGTTCTATGTGAAAAATCAATCTATTTCACCCGATGTAGGAGCTATAGCGATGACAAACAATCAACAAAATCGTCCAGCGATCGAATACGTGATCAGATAAATCTCAGGGCCACCCACCCAGCTGGACGCATTCGAGAGATGAGATAGCGTGTCCATGACGGAGGGCTAATGGAACTGTAATAAACCTCAATCGTCCGACAATCCTGCCGCTCAATGTTGAGCCACATCGACTGCTATGTATACTGGGCCAGCTGAACGGGGGCAAAGGGCTCGTCATGGAGTGCACCTCATCTTTGGGCCCAATTTAGAGTTGTGGATGAATTGGAAAGCCCTGGGGACTCGAACAACGAACTACGCTGATGATAAATGANGTCACAATTCTTTGCCGCCCACAATGACGCACTTTAGTGGGCATTATCAGTCAAAGAGTCTGGTGGGCTCTGCTCACTTGGGTTCAATCTTATGGTCTACACAGGTTGACAAAGAAATCGGTAATTATTGCGCTACCTATGCCTACAATTAAATTGGGGGATTGAAAAGATATGAACATCGCTTGAGAAGAGTCTTTGGCACTCGAATCGAGCTAATGAAAAGAATCTGTGGAAAAAATCAAGCAATGGAAGGTCGTAAGGGGGACTGTTGCCACCATCGCTCCAACCTAGCAGGGCTTCCACCCGTGGCGCTTGGAAGACAGCAGAGGCAGATTTCTTTGGAACAACAAGCCAACCAACCCGTTGAGCAGCTGTCCAAATAGGAAAATAAAGCCATCCACATAGAACATCAGAGTGTTAATCTCCTATGGTCCTTGAATCCACCTCGGTTGCGCCCCGTATTGCGCTTCCATTCAGGACCTAGTGGCGTATTGAATGCGTACGAGGCCTACAATGTCTTATGGTGGCCAGCCGATGTACAAGTCAGCACTTTTATCCTCCCAGATGAGTCTGGTACCGATTAACCGACGCTGGAGCTATGAGGGGCTCTCTTGGGGAGCTGCACCCACGACGTTGGTTGGCCCGGGTGGATATTGATACAGGATTCGATCCCCAGACCAAGTGTCCTATACTACGCCACTTGCCACTACTAGGTAAATTCCTGGTCACATTAACGTAAATTGGAAGCCTGGCTACCCCTGGGCAGTGATTACTTTTAGCGGCTTACAGTCAGCTCCATCATTCCAAGCCAGAGGTGAGTCTTGAGACCTCTGTCGGGCCTTGGCTTGAATTGAAAGAGCCTTTTGATTAGGCCAATTCATACTTGTAGGTTATGGACGACCTTTGAGTTGTCTCAGGTAATGAACACATAGACACAATGATTGATTGGCGAATGATTGGCGTTCGGGGAAAGCTTTTAGTCATGCCATTGCGGAAAACGTCATCAAAGCAAAGCAATGACATCATTCAAGCGTGCCAAATGTCTCATTCTTCAGGCAGAAACTGATTAATGTGTCTGAAAAGCAGAACCATCCACTGGCACACACGTAGTATTGCTCCTATCTTAGTATTGCAATAGGATTGAGATGAACAAGGAGCAGTTCCATAGGGCTCTGCTACCTCTTCAAAAGTTAGGGGTCCACATCTCAACCCAGGTTGACAGAACCATTTTCGATTTTTTCTTTGACAAAATTAGTATTTGGGGATGGGGGAAGGGGGGGGGGGATGGTATTCATATATTTTGACAGTCTTTGGAACTGTACAGAATCGCATTTCCTTGGGACCATTATGATGCCGTTTATCAGCGTCCATCCCTAGCGTCCATTTTCTGCCATGCTTGCTTGTATAGGGGCGCACCAAAGGTAATGTTTATTGAGGAATGGGGTTTGGACAGTTTGTGACGAATGGGCTAATTTCAGAGCAGTAGAGAATTATTCAGTAGCCTAGGAGGTAGTATAAGAGAAAGTCGATTACTAGGATGTCTGTCTTCCCTACCTCCACGATCGGCTAATCGTCACTAGATCAGTTTGGGAGGTTAGAAGCACCCACTCGTACATCGACTGACCACCGTAAGTCATTGTTAAGATCAAATAGGCCTCCAAAGCGCCCATAGAAGTAGACTGAGAGGCACATCCCAAATTGGGACTGCCTAACGTCAACGACCGTGAACTCTAAGTTAGTGGTTCTATTAGGTTTCATTACCACTTTCCTTGGCTTCTTTGACGAGATTTAGGACTATCCCATGAGATCACTTTCGGACCTAACAACCAAGATAATTTTCCCTATTTATTGAAATAAATGTGTCGGCAATAATCTAATCCAATTCAATAACTACGTCATGCCATTTAAATAATAGGATAAATGCCATAGAAGTAGTAAACAAGCTTTAGGTGATGAATGGACCAATGACTGGCCCTCGTCTGACGAATTATGGGTGTAATAAAATGGAAAATAATGCTTGGGGAGAACAGATTCAAGAGGTTTGTATCGCAAGTTGAACCAGCTTTCATGATTGCCAAAAGAATGCCAGGAATCATTGGATACTCAGACAAAACAACAGCTGGCTGGGGGCACCTGCAACGAACAACATCATGCAATGACGATGTTAAAAATTCGTAGGGCTAAATATAACCCGACTCTCTTAATCAATGCCCAAAAGACAATGCCTTTCGACGTCGATAAATCCAATTCTTGGGATGCTCCCCGCATTCGACCTCAAATCAGAATAGTAGTGGCGCTTGAGTGCGTATGTGGCCTACACAGTGACTTGCGGCGGCCAGCCTATGAACAAGTCAGTGCTTTTATCCTCCCAGAAGAGTCTGGTACCAATTAACAAAGGAGGGATTGAAGGCTTGATTGGCTTAGACGGATATCATTCCGGGATTCGAGCCCGTGATCATGCATGGGTGATGGGCGCCACCTGCCGCTACACCACTTTCGAATAAAAAATCAAGATCAATGGTAATTAGAGAAAAGTAATGTAAGCTTTCAGGCAGAATAAATCCATGCTTCCGATGGAACGAATGTCGACGTGATTGCAAAGCATGGAGTAGCTCGGAACAAAGCCTCTAGCTTTTCCCTGAGCCCTGTAATTACGGGCTAGCGGGCAGTGGGAGTATGACATTCGCTATATTCAGCATCAATTTAGTTGAATGAGAAATAGTAGACGACTGAATTGCAGGAATACACAATACGACGCGATTTGCAATGCAGACGATCTTTTTCCGAATTTTGTTATCGAAAACTCCAATTTTATTTTTTGCAAGAATTGCCACCTAGATCTATTGCCCCTACCCACAGCGCGTGATCTATTCACACTTACTCCTAGTTTGACGTAACCGTGGAACTAATTTAAAGGCACGGTTCACTAGCGAAATGGTTTGCTAAGTTTTCCTCATAGAATGAATTCGAGGCCCTCTCCCTTACACCATACCTACGGTTATGAGTCGAAAAGAGCCCTGGATAGGGCACAATAAGGGGCCAGAGGTTGTATCGTATGGAAGGCACACCTTCTGACCACTTAGGCCGACTATGAAATCTAATTGCCGGGCACCAGTGTTCGTATTGGAGCAACTTTGGTGGCAGGTCAATCAGTTGATCGTCGTAGCGCATGTCATTATATA
>UZAF01017692.1:17458-29570 GCA_900617895.1 Haemonchus placei
CCACTACGATTCTGAATGTAAGTCGAGTGCGGAGCGCATCCCTCAGACGGGATTGATTAACGCCAAAAACTTATCCTTTATCCTTAACTGTTCAGTCGTTAGGTCGATAGGGAAGTCTCGTCGAAGTGCTCAGAAAAATCAGAATTTGAATTTGTATTGGCCTATACCGAACCTTTATCTATGACACAGTAGTTACGAAACATTTCCGGAATTCCCTTCAGAATCAGAATTGGCCAAATGCTCAACTAATGCAGGACTGCTATTTATTTTTAAAAGGTCTGCATTTCGTTTTGGTATTTCAGGCTATCTTCTTCTATTCTCTGTAAACACCCCGACTATCCATTTTCGCGATCTGGAACTTTCTCACAGATTTCTTTGTCAGACATTCCAAATAGGGCAATAACCCGTTTTCTCCCTATTTTACCACTTGCCAGTTGCCCAAGAAGTAGTGAGAGGAAAATTTTAATAGAGTGTTCTGGAAATTTGGAATTTTTAAGCTGTGATCCTTTTCGATGCTCATGCTTATCACGTGATAGTTGTAAAAGGTTCTCGGAGCTTTTCTTCACAATGTTACTAATTACTAACCTTCTGTGAAAAAGTTATTGGCTTGATACAATATGTGATAATTACAACATATGTGATAATTATTAGCATTATAATCAAGACTATTCCCTATGCTCCACATTTACTCCTTTTCCTTTGAGTTTTTGAGACATTTCTGACAAAATTTCAAGGTGAAAATAGGTTTTTTAGGATTTTTGGACTAATTCCAAAGATACAGTAATCTTTTATTACTTACCGTATCTGTAGGTCTGCTCCCAACGTGACCTGTAGACTATCTAGACACTTTATTTCTTCTTTTTAGTGTCCTTTGAGGTCCATTCTGTGTCATGATCTGCTATCACCTCCGGATATAGAGTTTGACCCATTTTTCCTCACATTCGAATCGACTAGGAACGTAAAAACAACTTTCGTTACTCTTTCCCACTATATCGAGGAATATGCAGTCAATAAAATAACATAAACATCCATCAGAATTCTTTTTTTTTCAATAATATCCTTCATGCATACAAAATTTATTCCAAAAGACCTAAACATAGGGTAACGTAAAAGGGGTGCCACAAAACTTTCAGGTAGGTATGTAGCGATTTTTAGCGTGGGTATGTAGCGTTAAGTTCATTCCCTCAACACCGTTTGACGAATATTAGCGAGTTGTCTCGTTGCGCGCCATGTCTTAATTAGTTGTCTTGAAGAGTGACATGCCGTTTGAGCTCAGCGATTAACAACCAATTTTTGAAGTTTTTTTGGGAAACTCCATGTTCCCATTTGTTCCGACGAATCTCATGTCGTATGATTGTCTGAACGGAAGGTAGGATTATTTTGAAGCGAATTCTGTGTGAGACGTGGTCTTCGCTTCTATTATTTAGGACCTTCTGATTCACTTTAGGCACGACCTAAAAGTGTCATGTTCTAGGGCTTCTTCTGCCCACTTTTTTACAGCCGAATTGCTGCGCACCACTTTTTCTGCCATCACATTTCAGCCCCATCAAATGTGAATAGTCAATCATCATTCATAATACTAGTTTGTAATACCTTTCATAGCTGGAATTATCTTCCCCCGCCATGAAACTCATTCAATACGATCACATTTTGTCCCTATTGAATTCGTTGAATAGGCCTAGATTGAGTCAAACTCAATCCTGCCTCTTTGAAGTATAGAATGATCCCTGCAGGCTACTGAGGAATAGAGTTTCTTAGACAATGCCTCCTATTCCATGGTTAGGTTTGTCCTTCAGGAAACTGAGGATGTCGTACAGAAGCCCTATGGCCTTGTGGGTAGTGTTGGTAATGGCATGTCAGCATCTGACCATACAAAGTAATATTTTTTTAGAGCGAATAAGAGGGGCCTATAATTGAAGAGCGATGAATTCGATGATAAAACCTTGTAATAGGTGATAAATGAAGGTAATAGGTGATCATGTTATCAGTAAATCACCTTTCTGAATAGGTTGCCTAGTTATTCCTGAGCTTTCCGTCAAAAACGAACAGAATGAAAACGATGCTGTTTTCCAGGGCCTATATGGTATGCCTAATAAAGTAGTCTGTCCCCATCAACCACGAGGGCTCATCAACCAGGGAGTTCGTCGTCATGTGTGCAAGCCTTTGGAATGATTGAGCTACTGGGTCGACGTAATTCGACCCGCAGCAATCACGACTCTCCTCCTCTCCTCGAATGAACTTAAGTGGATTTCGGCGGAACTCTGAGAAGCCTCTCCATCAGGAACATCTCGACATCAGATGAGTGCTGTTAACCAATTGGCTAGCCAATTGCCAACAACTCGTCTAGCATCAACATGCATTGACTTGACTAGAGCCGGAATTTATTCACAATTGACCATATGGGGAACCATTTAGATGGGAAATTTGCCTGTGCCCTAAACTCGGCACTGTTGAATACACTGGTCTCTAAAAACACTCGGCCTTTACTCGTCTATAGCTATCGCTTCAAGGTCTCTGCAATCCTGAAAAGTAATTAAACACATAACTCAACCCTCCAAAATTATCCTACGCCAAGTTAATGTTTCATTTTTTTATAGGATTTTTTATGCCTATCTGATGTCAGAATACGTAGCAGCAATAGAAAGTATTTATACAACAAAAAAAATATCATTATGACATGGGGAATCCGTAGACGAAGCCTCTCCTCTCTTCTCGCCTTCATTGTTACTTATGAATAATAACAAATGATAATGGGTAGTAGTGCAACAAAAACTCAATATAATTGTGTAGCCAACATTAGATATTGTACAGTAATTTTAATACCAAGGAAACTGATAACGATGATAAGTTTTTCAGGTAATAAATGGTAAAGCAGTGTAAAGGCGACTCATATAAAGTAAATTGTAACGGATGATAATGATAACGGTAACAAATTTTATCATATAATCTTCTTTCAATCTTGATATCATAATCTTTTATAAAAATATAATTCCGAAGTAAGATAGATGTAAATTTGATTTGTAACTTTTGATACATTGCTGTAGAAGTAATAGTGTCGATGTGGTCAGGAAGTATTATTACTGTAATGTGATATAAAGCGATCACTCATCAATGATAATAGCCGATAACAAGTAATAGTGATCGATCGGTAGTATAATAATGGGTAGGTACTGATCAATCGATTAAGATTGATTGATGATGGTTGATTAAAAAAAAATAATGGACAAGTCACTGATGCCAATTTATAAAAATATCACTACTTTGGTAAGTGATAAAAATCGATCAGTTATAAGTGATAGTAGCTGATATTGATCGTGATAGTAGGTAGTGATAGTGGTAGTAGGTAGTGATAGTAGCTGATAGTAGTTGGTGATAATAAGTACTAATCAATCGACCTAAATCGAATAATAACAATTGAAGAAGGTAAAAAATCGATAGAGTCGATGATATCGACCGATGATTAGTGATAATTTGTGATATGACCTAGGGTATATGCTAGTAATATTAATACATCAGGGGGGACTATATAAACAGAAATAGCAGTAATAATAATATTATCGTTAATCTCACTTTTACTATTATTTATATGATTAGGGGGAGTATGTATCTTGCAATATTTTTGATTAATGCCGCTGAAATCTTATTTTATCAACGCTTATCGATACCCTAAGTTACAAACTGGTCATTAGATGTAAATACTGGTAGAGGTCCATATGTATTACCAACAGCGAGTCTCTATGTAGTTGGGTTCCGCTCGGTATTTCATTTCGAGCTACATATACTGGGCGCAATGAGAGCAGGGGTGGTAAGTCTTCCCGGGTATGGTGTGAGCTTTTGAGGGTCGGCTCTAGAAGGGTAAAGGTAGGGTAATAGCCAGAAAAGCTTCTTGTGAGCTTGCCTGTCAAGAAGAAATTGATGTAGATGACATGAAATGATCCTAGGAATTGAGTGAAGGTTAATACTCCTCCAGGATTATAAATGACAACGGATAGGGTGATCAATTATGTAAACTCAAGTTTTTTATTGTTTACCGTATCTACCATTCAATCATCCGGCTTTTAATGGATAGCCAGAAGCAAACCATTTATTTTCTCGTAAGCCAGACTTCTACGTTTTTTCCAGTACGTCCCACGGGTGTCGTTGGGACTGGCTGTGGCAGTCGGAATTAACTAGCGTTTTCGCTAAATTGGCCATTCTCCTCTGTTTTACCACCGCTACCACCACCGTCAACTAATTTTCAGTAAACTATACCCAAGCTTGGAATCGAACGAAAATATCTCTGAGCTATTTCGGGGTCAACTTTTCGAGTTTTTAGCATGAATTTGCATATACCTCTAGTGAGCTTTCTTTCCACCTCTAGATTGAACTGACTGGTTCGTAGAGTTCCCAGGAAAGATATAAAGCTCTCCATATACCCAGACTGAGAATCAAACGAAAATCGAGCNATTTTCAGTAAACTATACCCAAGCTTGGAATCGAACGAAAATATCTCTGAGCTATTTCGGGGACAACTTTTCGAGTTTTTAGCATGAATTTGCATATACCTCTAGTGAGTTTTCTTCCCACCTCTAGATTGAACTGACTGGTTCGTAGAGTTCCCAGGAAAGATATAAAGCTCTCCATATACCCAGACTGAGAATCAAACGAAAATCGAGCTACGGCTGCACAACCTCTTGAGGTTACGCCATGCCCTCACCTTCAGTCGAATTCTCTTAGGAAATCGCAATAAACTCTGAGATCCTCAGCGTCAATAAATCCCGTTTGAGGGATACGCCTCGCATCCGACTCCCATTCAGAATCGTAGTGGCGTGAGGAATGCGTATGTGGCCCATAAAATGACCTGCGCCAGCCAACCGACCTGCAAGTCAGTGCTTTTATCCTCCCAGACAGATTTTGTACCAACTAATCGACCTTTTACGTAAAACGTGGTTGGCCTGAGCTGTATCCATTCGGATCCGATCCCCAGACCGTGACTGTGGCGTAGGGCAGCTAGCACTTCATCACATCCTCCCGACTTTCAATTCGAGACTCAATTCATGGGCCATTCATGTGGTAGTGCACAACGAGAATACAAAAGTTTCCTAATCCTGGCTGGATTTCGAACATGCAGTCAAGGAGTATTTCAAAAGCGGCTGTCATCGGGTTCATCGCTTATTTTTGTTTTTTTTTTGATTAACTCCAAACAACAGATTGTTGAAATGTTGGAAACTTTACGGCCTGGATGGAATGAACCATTTGGGAGCAGCTGTAATGAAAGACGCCTCTCCCAACTGCTCCACCCTTCCCTATGAAATATCTGGAAAGTTTCTTGAACGGCGATAGTTTACTAATGGATAAACACTCGCTGAAAACATCTCACTCAAATGTTATTTTGAACCATATTATATTTCATGTGTAGGGATACATGATACCCACACTCTCAGGGTGGTCTGAACAGGTCATTCCTGTGTAGGAATTTGGCCAACAACACATTCTCCTGCAAGTTACTCCTCCGAGGGCGTGGCCTTCGTCTCCTCAANATAGTTTACTAATGGATAAACACTCGCTGAAAACATCTCACTCAAATGTTATTTTGAACCATATTATATTTCATGTGTAAGGATATATGATACCCACATGCCCTGGGTGGTCTGACCAGGTCGAGTTAGTGCAGGAATTTAGCCAACAACACATTCTCCTGCAAGTTACTCCTCCGAGGGCGTGGCCTTCGTCTCCTCAAGACTTTATTCATAATATCGGCCTGTCTATGCATTGGTGAGAATCGCATCCAAAATTATTCTGCCGCTAGATGGTCTCTTAGTGATCTTCTCAGACCTCTTGCTATTCTTTTGTTCGGGTGGTCTTCGTGGGATCAACGGCTCTTGCAAGATGATGAAGTGCTTTTTGAGGGGACCCGCTGGAAGCCATTTTATTCGCACAAGCTTATTACTGTACCTCAAAGTCCGGCGTCCGGCTGAAAAATTGTTTTTTCTGCAAAATTAAGTTACGGTGAAGTATTTGCGGGTTAGGAGGGACCAAATCAAGTAGGTAACCAAGGAAATTGAAGTCAAACTAGGTAAGGGGGAGCTGGGGCGATGGGAATTGACCAAGGAAACGATGGTCGTTTGGGTCGTTTTCCACGTGAGCCTTTATTACAGTATCTCCGTTTGGCAATTTCATATCCATCAAATTTCATTCAATATCCTAGCGACAGCCTTGAGAAGATATTGGGGGAAACTAAAAAGGTCTATCACGAAGCCCATAAATTTTCATATCATGGCAATGGTTTTCTCTGTCATGCAATTTATTAGAATCCTGATGGAGGCCGAATATATGTTCGCTATGCATTTCCTGCAAATTTTTCATCAAACCCATCGTCATCATCCCGAACAAGCTCTTAGGCCGTTTTTCCCGTTGTTAGGCTAGTCGATAGTTAGCATTTCGAATATTTGCATCCAGCATTTGCTATATGAAATCTAAGCATTTTACCTGGTGTTTCATACTGAAAAAAATGTCGGCGGGGCCATCCTATGAATGGATTTGATCCTCTTCATGACTCTCCATTGTAGGTACCTTGAATCCCTCATCCCATAGATGCTCCTGAGTCGTCTTTGCGGGTTAAGAAGGAGCGGAGCGGCTAAAAGAACCAGATCAAGTAGTAGTAAGCGGCTTCAGAAAGGGTTAAAATTATTTTGTGTGATTGCGATTTTCTCCTGAAGACACAATTCACTTTGAAAATGGTTTTCAAAGTTTCTTCTTTGAATGAACCTGCGACCTTCAAGGAAGACACAAGGAACGTTATTGGGTTGGAAAACGGTCTGGATAAGGCGCGCGTGATAATGGCCTAAAACTGGCTTGGTTGGCGGACACGCCCAAGTTCTAACGAGATTTCACGGCGTTGTAGATACCGTAGAGGATGCATTATTCGTACCGGGACGCACACTTCGCATGCAGGCAGCTTACTGTAGCCAGCTATATGCAGTGACACACATATTTGGACAACACGTCCAAATATCCTTTCCACGTAACTTTTGTCATCACATTCTCGTCCAACTCCTAATTTCACTTGTTTTTTGGAGCCTCACATTTCCCTACGCCTGTCGCGTTTTCCTCGCTACTTTCGCTCTTTCCTAAGTATCACTTCCATTTGTCGCCTTAACTGGATACTCCAGCAATATTGTGAACTATGCCTTTAAGGAGGTAAGGAATTGAATTTCGAAGGTTCTCAGAGTAGACATGTCGCATCGATTCAATGCTAGCTCCATGGGAAATGGTGTGCTGCCTATTGTTCTCCTTCAATACTTGCCCTACCAGTACCTTTTACTAGCATAATCAAATAATACATGTCTCATTACATTGGGCGTGTTTGCCGCAAATTGCCGCGTCTTTGTCACACATCTGCTTCATGTTGAATCAAATCACTGGATGGTCGAGTGAACTGGAAAAAACGGAAAGCGTGGTAGCCACTAGTACATATAATAGAACGTTTTTATTATAAATAGAACGGTTCGCACTTTTGTCGAAAGTGAGCCATGCACTTAGATTTCCTCGGGCAGAAAGGGCACATGATTGTAAGTGAACATCAAATTAAGAAGAGCAGAGATCTCTATTAGTCACTCAGTGGATAGGTTTTTAAACATCTCTTTCAATTTTCTAATTTCTTAACTGAACTCTGAGATAATGTCTCAATTTGTCAGGAAGCAGATAGAAGCACTTAGGATTTGAACAAGCTCCGACATCGTGACGACCCTTTTCCAGACAAAGTTCAATCTCAGGTCCTCATGTGAGGATATCCTGTTCTTGGGAAATGCGTTGATACCAAAATGGCATCTTCGAGTATCTTCTGTTCAAAAAATGAGCCATAACATGGATGGAGTGCGTACGCTTACTGACCATTCCCATGCATGCTATGCAGTTCACTTCAAATCAGAGTTCCAGTGACACTTGAATGGGTTGTAGCTTACTAGGAAGGTGGTGCAGTGGCAAGTGGCGCGCTATCACACACACATGGTCAAGAGTTTGATTCCCGGGTCGATATCGGCTTAAGCCAACCAAGCCTCACATCCCTACGGGGTCGGCTAATCGGTACCAGTGCCGTCTGGGTGGATACATCGGCTGGCCTCCGCAAGGAATCGTATAGGCCATATGCGCATTCAACCGTCGCTAGAAACCGCCACCACGATTCAGAGTGGTAGTCAGATGCAGTGCGCGCTTCAGAGGTCAATTGATTAACGTCAAAAGAATTTGAAATCGTAGTACTTATTTCAAATCGTAGTACTTATTTCAGTGGTACTGTGTCCGTAGCTGCCCATGCAGGTCTTTTTGAGGTTTTCGGGTCGAACCTTTTGATCTTAAAACTCTATCTATCTGCGAGTAAACATTACAGTACTCTTTTTTGTAAGCTGCGAATTAAAAACAAGCATTATATCTCTGGAATTAGCCACCTTCTTGGAATGTCCCTGTCACATTCTCTATTCGTTTCCTTGCATGAAGGAGTGCTTGTTTTTTATCTTGAGCAGAAAAAGTCCTTCATCTACACTGCAGGGAAGAGAATGCCCTAGGAAAAACCCTAAAAGCTCCAGCATCAAACTCGATTTCTGAGAGCTGCTGCCTCACTTTGCCTCCTGCCTTTCCGAGGGCGGACTATGTTAGCCGTAAAAACTAACCAACATTCCTATTGACTCAATCTGACGTGTTCCCTTGCTTCTCCTCATTTTTATTCCCCTACCAGATTCCAGATTCTAGCCCACACGGGCTCTATCTAGGTCATTAATCACGGGTGGCAATAGATAATAGCTTGGAATGGGCTCACATATTAGCGTTAATTGTAGCATCGTAGGAGGAAATAAGACTGGTCAGGTTTCATTCTGAATTGGGTTATGAAAGGCAAAAATTTTGTTAAAAATTTGCATTAAAAAGCATTTCTTCGGCATCGAGCAATCCCATTTTCGGGATGCGCCATGCACCCCGTATTGATCTTCAATTCAGAATCATAGTGGCGTATTGAATGCAGAGGTGGCTTACGTTGGTCAACCTATGTACAAACCAATGTTTTTTTGTTTTTTCCTCCCAGTCGGATCTGCTACCAATTAAGCGAATTGGGAGGATAGAAGGCTTGGTTCGCCAAGACTGTATCAATCGAGATTCGATCTCGGATCGAATCCGGGACCATGCGTGTTTGATAGTGTGCTACTTGCCACTTCACCAGCTGTACCAACTCTTTCATTTTATTAGATAAATATTATTCAAAGTATTTCATTAATAAACTTGTTTTTCATTAAAACGATGCTGGAGCCTTGAAAGGGTCTCAAACTCCCACTAATAGGGGCTTAGATGTGGTAGTAGCATATGACGCGTTACACGGGGATCGAATCCCATCCACTCAGACCAGGCCATTCATTCTTCCACTTGGTACCAGATTCGTTTGGGACGATAAAATCGCTACTCGTACATGGGCTGGTCACCACAATTCGCTGCTCAGGCCACATACACATTCAAAACTACGCTTCTGTCCTGAATGGAAGACGAGTGTAGGGCGCATCTCAGAATGGGATCCATCATCGAGCAAAGGCTCTTCTCTAACTTCAATAATAACTGGATTCAAATAGTTGACGATTATTTAGTTTTCCACTTCAATAATATCTCCCACCCGCACATCGAGTTCCCGAATTATTCCCATGGTATCACTGATTTCTATCATTGAGACTTCTAATGACGTGACTCTGACAACAGCAGTGCACTTCTGTCGAAAATTCTATAATTCCTGTCAAAATAAAAGCGGAGGTTGTGGCCTGATTCGACCGAAAACCGTCGTGATGCATTTATTGAGGAGCGCCCAAAGCGCTTAAGCAGTTCAACCTCCCTCGCGCAACTTTTTCATCCATTCTCCGAGAGAATTTGTCGGAAATTGCGCTGATTTCTCCAAAATTGATTAATCTCCACTTTGCCGGACGTCCATTCATCCTCTGGGCTCCCTCTTCGATGTTATGCTTTGTCGCATTGGTTTCCTAAGTATTTCTGTCATTTCCAGTCTTGTTGGTCCTCATCCTTCATAGTATTGTCTCAAATATTGGCAGAAGGATCGATAGGTGGACAGTTTTTTGGTGTCGTCAAAGTTGCTTGGAGCTTTCGGACCTCCTGAGAGAGCTCTTCAATTTCAAGAGTGTATGGGTCTCACCTTTTTTGCAGGTCCTTTGAGACAGGCTTCATTTTCGGTGTACTTACCGATTCTTTGAAAATCTCGTTGGTTTCGAAAACCAATTCGTCATAAGAATTGAATCTTGACTAGCTGGAACAACCTTCACTGGATAGACCGACCGTCTTGTATGTGGCATCACAGTCGGCTTTGAATCGCTCTAGTTTGAGGTGTTTTTCACCCACACAGATTTGCAAAAGTTCCCAGACAAATGTGCAAACGAAGAGGGTGGGCATTTTAAAGTGCAAAGGAGGGCTAAAAGCACTTTGAACCACTTCCCATAAAGACCTCACAGTCGAGCGCACATTTTTTGCTACCTTTTTAAGTTTTCAAACAAATTGCCTGCTCATTTTCATTTTGTGAAAAGATATAAAGACCGCGAGGGCCCCTTTTGGTTCCCATCAATTTTTTAAGTTCTCCTTGAAGAAAAAATTTTCAGCGATTTTCACTGTATGTCTGTTAGTCACTGAAAAAAAATGTTGAAAATTGGTAATTTAGGTGCTCGGCTTATGTCCTTATAATGAATCAGGAGAGACAGTTGGGATCATCTCTATTAAAACCTGGGTTGGTGTAAGCTGTAAGTCATCTCTGGGAGAAAATTCGGAACTATGTATAGGAATTTCAAAAAGGCTCTTACTGGGTGCGACCAAATTTTGTCCGAAGGCATATGAAAGGCCCGATGAGTTCCTCTTTTGTTTGAGTGGGAGGGGGGGGGGGGGGGGGAAGAGGAAGGAGGGGGAGGTTCATTCTTGTCAAGGCGCAATTTCCTGATTTCTCAGGCTGACTGCTTCGCCACCAGCTCTTTTGCGGTACACCACTTAATTTTGTCATATGAAATAGTAAATAAATAAACAAATCAACAGATAAATAAGTTCAATAGTTATATTACATGAACGATATTTACTAAATACGGCGTTCATATTGATCAAAAGTAAATCTTCATAGTCCTTTCATGGTAAAGGCTTGATGTATGCGCTGAACCGTACCAGAATGTTCTCGAACACTCCCCATGGTGGGCGTAATCAGACGCGATATCCGAGTTTGGAAAGAAGAATTACCTACTGCCCCATTTCTGTAAGTAATAAGTGCAGGAGCAGCAAGTTCCGAGGAATTCTTTATAAGTATCTTTCTGGCAAATAAATAGGCAATTCAAGAGTATAATTCCTCGAAGTGTTGGTGTACTTTTGCAAGTAACACTCTTCCACCCAATTGGTTTTCCTCGCCGTCGTCCCTACTCAAATAAGATACTGACTAACTGACTGACTATATAGCATCATCGTCTCCTGCACTCAATCAAATCAGTCGTCATTCCGTCACTGCCATCGCCGATAATCGTCAGCGACTACCCTTCCTTAACAGAGACAGGCACATTCTTATGCTTATTCCTACGCTTCTGATCAGAATATGGACGAGTTTCCCAGTTGTTCGGTTACTTCTTCCAGTAGTGTCATCGTTGAAGTCGGCGATGGTAGTTCTTAGCTTTGGGAGACGTCTTCCATACGGGCTTCTGCAACATCGTTACCTCCAGGCCGGACTGACCTGTTATGAGTTTCGACCGCTCCACCCATCAAATACTCCGATATCTTTGATAATTACTTTTCGCGGCTATTAGGACGATTTTTCTTGGGAGCACTTATTTCAAACTTTTTTGAATTTTAATATAATATTTGGAGTAATAGCACTAGTAGCAATAGGTCGTAATCCTACCTACCTTTCAATCTCGGCACGGGAGCATCGCCGAGTGAAATTTTTTTTTCCAACCCTTCTGAATGGCACCTCTTTCTGGGCTTGCCTTCTAGCTCACCTTTTTCGGAGCCTCGGACTAGCCGAGAACGAATGAAAATGGTGTATATAGCTTCAGCACTAGTTTTTCTCCTGCCAAGTTGAAAGGTGTAGGAAAGGCGGTGCTAGGAATGATGGGTAAAGCCGCTAGAGCCG
>UZAF01017692.1:30067-42836 GCA_900617895.1 Haemonchus placei
TCCATGTCCACCCAGCTATCTATCGATGCAAATTGAATTTTAATTTTGTAAAATATCATAATCGAGTTTATCTTTCACGGCCTTTGACGTAGGCTTCATCACAGCTGTCGAATAGGTGTCAGGAGAGGTGGAGCTTGTGTTTTGGGAGGGGTTACGATGGAGTAACCAACAGCTGAATTATCCTATGAATCGTCTGAGTGAGGATCTAGGGAAACATTTAAATTGCACATCATTGGCACCATTCGAATTGAAAATCATTTGGCTATTGTTTAATTCTATTTTTAAACCTCGTTTTGATGATTTTTAACAATCCGCCTTACTAACCCCCTAATAAGAATGAAGGGAGTGTAGGTGATTTTCGGAATGCGTCACGCCTTCGACTAGGAACAGGAGGCATAGTTGACCCATGCAGCATTTGGTCCCGAATTTTGCTTCCTAAACGCAGTATCCTTCGCCTAGGTCTCTTCCAATATGACTTCACCCAGCCTTTTTCCAAATTATGTATTGAATTTAGCTGATATGTGTTGTCATTTGCTCCATAGTCTGATTTGTTCTTGATTAAATTTGGTGCTCCAGTAAATCGAATTCCATTCCTAGCCTTTGCCAGTTCCTTTAGAACTAATTTGATGAGAAAGGCACCGCTTAGCCGGGATGGGAAGGTGGTAATGTAAGGCAATAGAAGAGAGAGGGGGGGGGGGGNGCTGCATGAGTATAATCAGTGAAGACAGTGGCTGCTGCAGCTCTCCTCCTGATGGAGGCATAATTGTTTTGGCTACTGATTGGTCAAAAATCATTCTATTTTTATTAATAATACTTGCAATCCATTGTGTTCTATAGCAAAACTTCTTGCATGAACTGATCAGAAAACGGACGGAAATCCGACCTCATTTTTTTTCAAAATTGACCTCAGTTTATTGATTATAACTAATTTTAAATAGTTTAGTTTTCTAAATGCTGAGCTCCAGTCCGGCTGGTCTCTTTGTGAACTCAAAACTCATTCGGCTTACTTTTTTACATGATCTCTTTTTCTTGAGAGCTTGAAAGGTTTGGAGCACTTGAATCTGTCTTTCAGACTCCTATTTCTTTCGAAACTTCTCCAGCTGAGAGGAACACGGTAAAGTGGATCCTACTCATTGGATGAATCGCGTCCTTTAAGTCCGTAGGTCGAGCACATGGCTTAACCGACATGCTGCAGTGCGATATACTGAAACACTTTACTCAATTCTATAAGGGTTTCTGCTACAATGAGAGGAATGTCTTTGAAGTTGGACCCTCTACTAGCTCTGCCAAGAATAGGTGTACAAGTCAGTACCTCCACTTTTCAAGAAAATCCGAAATCACTTCATCGACTACTACAGAGAGAAAGAAAGAGCGGAAGGAAGGAAAGCGAGTTAAAAGCCTTGGCTAGTCTGGTAGGACCGGTGTTCAAGTAACGTCACAGAAGAAAGGTAAATATATTAAGAGAATAGAGGGTGACAGACTGAAATAAGGAGCCACCCAAAGGGTACGCCCTAGACACAGTTCATTTTGGTATATGAAAGAACTTCTTTTCGTAGCAATATAGTAGAAATATAATTAGAAGCTATTTAATTTGTTCCTTTGCTATACCAGTAAAGAGGTGATCAGGATAGATAACCTCTGCAATTAGAAATACACACAATGGTAGATTCCGCTTCATAGCTAAATATACCGTCAACCGCCCCATCAGTCTTCAAACATAAACGCTTCATACAAGCTCGTTTAAGAACCTTTTTCAGAGACCAAGATCTGGCATCACCTGTCAGAAAGCGTGGTAGAGTCTTTGAAAGTCTATGCGTCGAGACAAGGGGGGGGGGGGGCTCTAAAGGAAGAAAGGCTTCGAAAAATTCTACAAATTATGAAAACGGTCTTTTCGAATGGTTTTTCCCAGCTACATATCCAGATTTCTAGCTCAAACAGTCCCCGTGTTTTGAGTAAATAATTATAATCAGTTCATCAATTGATAGTATGGTCAAAGCTCAGTTCGAAGTTCACTTTGCTTCTACGGTATCGTGAGGTGTGCTTATGGGCATCCATGTAAAGCTAAATTTTTTTTAAGCAACCTGGACATTTTTTGACTGAAAATATTACTATACAAAACAGTTCGGAAGCTTTTTTTACTTGAAAACCTGATACTCTACGTATTGCAGTAGGTAATACCTGTGAATTTCTAGAATTATAACTTTTGCTTCCTTAAGGTACATTGACCAGACATCACTTTCCCAGCTAATCATGGGAAACTGTTGCTTATTTAGAGTTCCCTGAGAGCGTACGGGTGTTCCTACATGGGAAAACAAAGAAAAAAGTAATTTATCGTGAGAAAATAGACGAATGGATTACTCCCGCTTAAGCCTTTAGTAGTAAACATGGATTATTTGGTGTTAGCAGAATTCAATTTGTCTAGAAAATCTAATCTTACCTTAGTGCATTGCTGACATTCAGGTGAATGAATGGAAGGTCACGGAAAGTTGAGTTGCTTATTTGTAATTCATAAAAAATTGAAGTGGTTGGGTGTGGGTCACCGGCCTTCGAATTCGACAAGCGCTTTTCTATAATACTTGATAGTATCGAATTCATTTTAACAATACAATAAGGCTAAAAGCGCTTCCAAACCTTTTAAGGAAATTGATGCACTCCATGACAGGTCTCCATTCAATTTTGCCCTCGGGAATTTTCCATGAAAACCTATTTCTACATTCTATCAGAAATTCTAACTATTGTTCTACTGCATGTGAATCTCATAATTTTATTTGTACAGTTATCGATGGTGTGGTGTGGTAGCAAGGGGCGCACTACCAGATGGCCACGGTCCGAGGATCGAACCCCAGATCGATTTTTGCTTGAGCCAACAAAGTCTTCCATCCTTCCGGGTTCGTTTAATCGGTACCAGACTCGTCTGGGAGGATAAAGCACTAACTTGTACATCGGCTGGCATCTGCAAGTCATTGTATAGGCTACACGCGCATTCTACACGCAGCTGAGATTCTGAATGAGAGGGAAATGCCAGGCGCATCCCAAAGACAAGGCAGATTAACGCAGGGACTTGCTTTTTTCCAAGAGTATGTCATGGCGTTGTATTCGGCATGGTTATGTTTTGGAAAAACTCGAACGAACCCCCAATTAAGTAGGAACCAATAGCGAATATTAATTTCACATTGTAATGTGAAATAATCGGTAAATAAAGTCTATAAGCCATGCACTGATCACCTCCACAACAGGATTGTAAGCTAGGTGTATGTCAGGCAATGTTTCCGATTGATTTTTTCGATTCTTTGTTTACCTTGTTTGTGTGAAGCGGTGTTATACAACCGAAGACTTGGCTTATAAGGTCCAATGCATGATTTGTTCTCAAGAATAAGGGTGAATTAGCATTTTCAGTTCATAGATAAACTTATCCATATTTCCTGGCTGGTCAATCCGGATCGGTGCTATGTATAGTCTTTTGGGTAAGAAGGGGATTCCTCAGTGAGTCATGCCATTAGCGGCAACTCAGCCGAGTAATTGCTTCCACAAATAGTAATCTCGTTGCACATCCAGCATCTGTCTTTGATGGCATGTCCGTGAGCTGAGAAGTTTTGAGTTGAGCCATCTCAGCAAAAGCCGGGCGTCGCGGGGATTTCTGGCTCACATACATACACGCATACACAGTCGTAGAAGATGGCCCGAGGGCAGCTCTCGACGGCTGCGCGTTTAACCGACTCTGACGTAGTATTTTGCTGTCGAATACGCAATTACGGACAGCGACGTTGACATGAACAAGGGGACTCTTCTCTTGATTAAAGTCTAGGTCGATGACTAGGTCATCACTGAAACTCAGCTGGGTCTATACCCCGTGATGTCATTTGCTCGGCTGTAAACATTCATCGACCCGAACCTGCTTGAATCTATTATCCGGAAGAGCTTGCAGATTGCATCGGGTAACCGGGCCTGACTTTACCTTATAGGATCTCATCCAGAGACTAGATTTTTAATTGGGAGAGCTCCTTCTTTTCAAAAAACGTTTCGCCTATATACAGAGTAGGTCCTACAAGGAGGAGATGGGTACAAGTGTATATGTGGAAGCGGTCAGACATAAAGAGGAGTGTATTTTTTGAGTACTGGAAAATGTGGAAAATAATTTGGTAGGAATAACAATAATTTGTACTTGAGCATAGATGGTGTAGTAGTACACTGTTACACATTAACGGACCGGGGATCAAGTCTCTAGTTAACATCCGCCCAGGCAACCATACCTTCCATATCTTCGGGGTTGATCAATTGGTACCAGGCTTATTTAAGAGGATAAAAGCCCTAAATTGTACATTGGCTGGTCACCGCATATCATCGTATAGGCCAACTGCGCAGTCAGTACCTCATTACGATTCTGAGTAGAAGTGGTATGAAGGAGTGCTGCCTAGAACGGGAGAGACTGACTTCAATTGACTTCATCTTTTGCATCTGTGTGCTCAAAATGTTCAAGTAGCCTGGAATGTGGAGGTTTGAACATAGTAAGGTGCAGCCAAATTTCGAATTTAGGGGGCGAGGGTTCAAATTCGGTGGCCAAAATAGTTCTTCACATCGCTTATCCTCAGTCTCTTCAGATTGTCCAAGAAGATAAAAGTTGTTCTGATGATAAAATTAGAACTATTTGCTTTGTCTCTTCTTTGGGCAGCATCTGGTACCGGAAACCCATACGTTACCTATTCTGGGTGAATGGAATCTTGCGAGTTTACCATTTCACGAAGAGAAAGCAATGCATAGTAAAAAACTGAAAAGAAAATAACAATAGAATGAGTGGGGACTGAAGTATAAACAGGAGCTGCTAAATTACTTGTACTCTGGAGATCATTTCATGGTCTGGGAACTATATGATGGATAGTGAAGCGAATCTGAGGCCTTACTTCCTCTCTCTTACCTCAATGGGGTGTCGGACCAGTTGTTGACAAGCCATTAGGCGTTCTCAGGCTTCAGGCTCCAATCTCCACCAGTATGGGAAGATTTTGTTGTTCGCCAACTCCCATTGTGTGTGTTCCTCTTCCTTTCTGGGAAGTCATCGTATTTTCGATTGTCTTCAGATTTCCAATTTCTGGGAATCCCAGGGCCCTTTTATGTCACACGGAAGCCACTGGCTACGAGTCTATTTAGGTTAAACATAGTAACTACCAAGTGCTCTATCTTCCTCAGTGGTCTTATCAGATCGTCCGTCTCTCTTTGATTCCGAAACCGATTCAGACGCTTTTCATTCTGTAAACACATCGTTTCTGCACTCATCGCGTGACTATCTTCTACCACAAAGGACTGGCTTAGTTCACGCTCGAATCAATTCTTTAAATTCAAATGAAGTGCGAATTTAATTATTTTTCCAGAAAATACATATGCGGAAAATTTATTCCAAAAGAAGGATGAATAAAAGAAATAGATTAAAAGGGGGGGGGGATTGAATGAAAAGGTGATATGGATGCCAACATGGGAAATACAAGGGATCATCTATATATCGGTCTTGATCCGTTGCAGTGGCACTTTGACTTCCCTACCAGAAAAATCTACAGTATCCCGATGGTCTACAGTACTCTTGGGCTACTGTATCTTTGTTGCTCGAAAATTTCAAATCAGCCCATTTTCTTGGACTCTTCAACACATCCTTAATTTCCCGATGATCAAATGCACCCTGAGCCTCTCAGGCATCACTCGCTGGTGATGCGCCGTGCTTACAACTTCCATTAAAAACAGTGGCTTTTGCAAGGTTGTTTAAATCAGACCACGACTTGCATGCTAGATTCAAGCCTGATAGCGAGTGAAAGACTGAATAGCTTCGATTGTGATGAAATAGGTGCATTGAATGTACTTTACCATTGACCATTATTACTCAATACTATTCATTATTACTCATTATCATTCATTCAACAGATTCGACCAGATAACCGTGGTTACCCCCTATCATTTATTCTGATCCACCAGCAAATATTTGAAAGTATTCGATCCTTGGATCATGTGTATACCATCTGCACCACATGTCACTGCTCTAGCTCTGCCAGTTTCGTCCGTATAGGTCTCCCAGGTTGACGTCATCCTGTGGAGTAGCTGAAAATGCGTTGAAAGTCGGTGATGGCTTTCAGAGTTCGAAAGAACTTTTACTATAATATTACCCAAAAGTAGAAGTCACATGACCTTGTCAATCAGTCAATCATTCAACTCGTTTTCTACTTTTTCATTACTCACGATAACGTACCGCCGCGTCGTAATTGAAACTTTGTAGTGTGATGTGGTCATGTCACGCCACAACATTCGCCCTTCTTGCCCGTCTTCAGCATGTCACTCAAGTCAATTTATGTAGCCCCTGCCGGCTCGACTACTCTGAAGTCTACTCGGCTGTTCGTTACCACCTTTGTTACTTCAAACTACAGTAAGAAACCAGGTCTGAAAGCCTTGTACCTATGCTTGTTATAGTATCGGTCAGCTTCTTGTGGGGACAGAGAGTTGGACGGGCTGAGTTGGTCAATTCTATAGGATCGGGTACGTCAAGGCTATCCCAACAGCATCAGTTCATTCTGAGCCGCATAATGGGAACGCCGGGCTGAAGCTTAGGATTAGTAAGTCCATAATGAAGCCTGAGCAAAGAAAAATTGAATTCTAAACCTGAATAGACTCAATTGAACCTAAATAGACTCAATTTCTCATTTAAACACCAGTTCTTACTGAGGGTAATCGCTGAAGTCAGGCAATATAATTTCTTAAGTAAATCTTTGTATAACATGGTTATTGGCCTATTTAGAAATGTCATTTTCGATGCCTAAGGAAGTTGCGAAGATGAATAAATAAATTTTTTGTGCAGTAAACAATAACTTAACGATAATGAGTAAATAACAAAAACAAAAATTACCCAACATTTTGGAAATATTATAGTAATGCCGGGATAGCTTGGCTATCCGAATTGGTCACACGAGGCAAAGGAACCAGACGTCAGGGGCGGGTAAATGGGTTGCTGATTCATGATTATGTAATAATGAAGTGGGGGTGGTGTAGTGGCAAGTGGTGCACTTTTACGCATGCATGGTCTGAGGATCGAATCCTGGATCGATTACCACCCGAGTGACCTGAACCAGGCTCGCCTGGGAGCCGAACGAATGTATTCTTTAACAATAATAGTAACATTAATAATAAAGAATATCATAGAATGCTTCCCGGCTTTCTACAACTCTCTCTATAGATTTTTCTGTGGTATAAAATAGTTCTGGGAGATCGCTCAGTAAAGCATAAGGGCATTAATCAATCCCGTGTGAGGGATGCGCCCCTGCATCAACTTCCGTTCAAAATCGTAGTGGCATAAGGAATGCGTATGCAGCGTATACAATGAATTGCAGTGGTCAGCCAATGTACAAGTCAATCCTCCCAGACGACCTTGGCATCAATTAGCTGGCACCTGAGTGATGCAAAGTTTGGTAGACCTAGGAATTGAACCAGTGACTATGCGTGTGGGAAGTGCGCCCCTTCCCACTACACCAATTTCGTTGCTCATCACCAGAAGATTAGACTTTATGATTATTTCTTAACATCATTTAGAGCTTGTAGGTGACAAATGTTCTTTCAATTAATTGAAGCCTTTTTTTTCTTTGTAACAGGTTATTTTATAGATAATACTAATATGTGTTTTCAACTGGGCCCTTCTGATTAATTACTCCCTACGGGGAAGCCGTTGAGTTGGACTTACTACATTCAGTCAGAAGCAGCAAAAAACTCATGATACTCGCCCTAAGTTTACATCCATTACTTTACTTAATCCTTTATTACTTACCTATTATTTTTCTGTTTATTTGTTTACCATGTTATCACCTTGAGCGGTAAATATCTTGTTTTTAAATATTTTTAAAGAGAATCACGCTTTTGTAGCATGATATATGAACAGCTGTCAGAAATTTACAAATACTACATTTGATGAAGTCATCGAAAGAGCTTTTTCGGCTAGCGTAGATGCGCCATGCATTTGTACTTTGGTCCGGATTCGTAGAGACGATTGATTTTGTTAATTTGATTCAAAAACCATGTTTTCATTCAAAGTTGTTCCTGAGTATCTACCCTTCCTCGGAATTCCATTACATTTCCATCAACCTTCTCCAAAATACATTTTCCGGAAAACTCCGAAAAAAAGGGTGATGGCTTTCTCGTGTTCAAATGGATAATGAAAAAAATTGATTAGATTCAAATGAGGGCTGTTTCTTCTTATAGCTTGTGACGACATAGGAGTTAATTCATTCATTTGTTCAGGCTTTTTTTAAAGGAAAGGCAGCATATTCGAAGATGAAAGACTTTGTTAGAAAAAATTAAAAAATCCCTTCTTCATGTTGTCATTTCACTCATTTTTCCCACCGATTAATTGCCGCGGTTGATAAATCGTCCCAGTAGCTCTCTCTCTCTCTGGGATAGGAATTTTCAAAAAGAACGGTTTGGGAATAATTGATATGTTACCCATTTTTCTTCTAGTCAATGCATTCGTTCTCCCTCGGTCTACCGTAGAGCAACCCGTACCCATAGTTGTGCTGCTATAAATGGAAATATCTAAATGGTTGGGAAAGATGCTCGATTCCAGGCACACAACGACGATGACAGGGCTCCCCGGGGAGTCAGTATCGTCTGTTGTCCGTTGACAAAAACACCGAGCTCATCACATTCTCGCTCGTAACTGTCCAAGCATTTCAGTTTTTCAAATTCCATAAAATTCTGTTTTCTATATTGGATACAATTTCTGTTACGCTTGGATGAAAGTGACCAATTCAGAGAACTCTATTGTGAAAACCACAAAGAGCTCTGCGGAGGGGTGAAGTACCTTGCGACTTGCTATTACTATCACTTCTAACTGGTAAGGCACAATTTTTTAATCGACCGAAAAGCTCTTGTGCCTTATGAGGTAAGGTAAGATCGCCAAAATTATGCTCAATATAGCCTGTACTGTGAGGAATACATCTAAAAACCAATGCATTCGGTTTGAACCATTCAACTGCTTCCTCAAATCGGTTGTTTTCTCAAATGCATGGCGCATAATCATTCACATTTTATTGCCTTCATCCATGTCTACGAGCAAAGCATCTTTAAACAAGCGAGATTGAACTTTTGTAACAAATTTGAATAAGAATAGTAGCTAGTGATAAATAGTGATAAATGGTGATATGACGATGATAAACGATGAAGTGTCCAAATCAATGGATACTGTATGCTCCGCCTAGCTTGTTCAGGAACTTTCATCCGCATCACTATCGGATTGCTGGCTCATTGGCATATCCATAAATTTGACTGCCCTCCAAGAAGCAGTTGGATAAGTTGCCGGAGAAGCCCTCTATTAGCTGACCGATTTGGATGGACCAATGATTCCATTAAGAGAGAATGCCTATGTGGAGATTTGAACTCCTGGCTTTAAGTGCGGTAGCGGCGCCACTTGGCACTACGCCACTTTCGTAGAAGCAGTGTTGGCTGCACTCTTTTGTCATATCTACCTCTAACTTTGTTTATACGACTTTCACGAAGTGTTTCTTTCTTGGAGGATGGATATGCTCAACAAATGGATCAATTGGCCTGCCGAGGTTGAGCCATGCAGCAAAAAGTCGCTAAGGGTTGTCCGAATGTTTGTTTTCATGCGACATGCGTTGTCTGGAGACCTATATAAGACACTTCAAACAGACGTCCACCTTGATACCCTATTTTGAGTCAGATCAACCTAGACAGCAGCACTGCCTGTCACTTTCTGAGACTCCTAGGGGAATGACGAACTCTGCTAATCCTTTTCTGTAAATCTTCGCCTTAATCCCTTTGGTCGAAAAGAACGGGATTAGCTCCCGTTCTCGAGTTACCTGTATGAACGTTGACCCATCCTTCGTTCAGTGGACACTACTGTCAACTGCATCAGCTTGGAAGTAGTGACCTTCTACTAAAGGGGCGTGGCTAAGCTCGGTTCAAGAGGGAACGTATTTGAACATCGTGCTAGCTCTGTGACCACATGTAGGGCGTTGTTGTCAGCTGAGCTCAGGCTGGATAGCCACTTAGTGGAGCTGTCAACTTCATCCATATTTATGCATCCGTTTACGGTTCACTTCAATGTTTTCTATGCATTACCTATGCCTCCGGGAACTTTCATTGAGCCGCCCTCCACCTCAGTTTCGGAGTGGCAAAACGTTCCTCATTGATCACTTGTTGGATGAGCCATGTACTCGACTCAGAGCTTCATTTATGATTGAGTTATCCTATCGTTTCGATGTTAAGATGCGCCTTGCACTCTCGTTTTGTTTCGTTGAGCACGGTAAGTGATAGGAGCCTCGCTGTAGTTTCAAGATGCCAATAGCTGTTATTGTAGGGCTCCCACTTCCCTAGTTGAGGACGTTTGCAGATTAAATATGTCCCATTAGTCACGGACTTCGAGTAGTCTAATCTGAGGACTGAACTCTTCGGCACGTACACCCTGACTGACCTTTCTATGCAATGCACGATGTCCTATGAGTCCCACGAGGAGATTAATATAAACGGATAGTCGAGATCAGCCCAGTTCACCTCTGACGTTGGGGAAGGATTGATAATTAACTATTTTTATGCATGAGAAAATCAAAATTAGATGCAAATCCAATGGCATTTGAGGGACGACGTTCTATTAAGGGACCTCAGTCTCTCCCCAAGAGGCTGACGCCCCTACCATAAATAAATAGTTATGTTTACTATTTCCGTCGATAGGTACGTCAATGGTAATTGTAATCAAGTAGATAAACAACCCTGAAGAACAATAAAGCTGGGCTCAATGGCTCACTCAGACTCACTTCGCCTTTCATCGGTTCTTCCCACACCCACTCCTTTCGTCCGTTCTGGCTTCAGGGAGCTTTCGACAGGGAGAGTTCATTTTTGGCTTGAAATCTCGTGAGCAATGGAGCGTTCGTCATTCTCATTCTTCGGAGTCTCACATCTGCATTTCATTCTGAATTACAATGGTTTTCCATCTTTTTCTTCATAAACCGGTTTTCTTCCAGATCCGAATAGACCTTGAAGCATGGGAGGCTTCTGAAAGTCTTTTGATAGGATTCTATGGCTCCTGGAAAAGGCAACTTGGAACAAAGCTGGGTCGAAAAGCACAGGGTGCACAGTAAAGGCTCAAAAATTCGTCCAGACGGCCGCTGCCGCCGAATACTCTTGAGAAAGGACGTGTTGGGCGGTTCTTCTAGAAGCTGTGATAAGTGGAAATGGAGCACATTTGCTGGCAAGGGATCCTGTTGATTAGTATCAATAGCTAATTCACGTTGTTCGATCAGGATCTCGTTTAAACAGCTCCTTGTCGTCATAATCTCGATGAATCTTAAAAGTGTTGAGTTGAAAACACTTCTATTTCGAAGTTTCTGCAGATGTTCTGATTTTTTATCGCTGCTGATGAACTAATTCACGTCTTCCTTTCCTTCCTGCTACTCAGAAAAGGAACGTGAAACACGGAATTACCGCGAACCGTGCTTCTAAAGTTTGGTCGAATGAATAGAATCCGATACGCTATTCTATATCCGGATCTTGCAAGTAAAAGGGGCGCTAATTGCCCCACCTTCATAGTCCCATTTAGGATTATCTTTAGTTTCGATATTCAACCAGGAAGTTGTGCTGAGCGTATGCAATCGTCCGTAGCCAAGACAGTTTCCTATAGGCGTACTCGGCGTTTTCTTTTCGTACTACATATGTGAAGGCGTAAGAAGTGAACCCTTGCCTGCACTTTGTCTTGACATCTGGTGGTAATGGAAAGTCTTGGAGTTATCCACCACCACAGGATATTTTGATTCTAATTTACCTACCAAAAATTGATTTAGGGTGGTTTTAACTGTCTTCCGTAAAGGCTTCAGATAATAATAGCTCAACAGCGAAGTATGGGAGCTCCATCCGGTCATTTTCGATTGATATGCTCTCTGACTTCTGTAACAAGGGTCTTTCCAGCAAACTGACCAGCGGAATGTTACTTAAGCTTAATTTCTCGATGATAACCCCGTGCCATCCCATATTACTCCACATAACACAACCTGTTCCAATTCTTTCTTGTCTAGATTCCTAGGAATGTTCTATTCATAGGAATTTCAGGGCCGTTTCATGGATCTGAGAGTTATTTCGCCACAAGAATCACGTATAACACCTGCTATCCCGATCATCTTTGATTTGATTGAGGTGGCGTCAGTCTGACCATGTTGCGAGTTAGAATAGTCCAGTGATCATCCTCACCTCAAGGGACACGAGACACAGCATCCCTTCTGATAAGAGCTTTCGCCTGACCATCGCCGTAACGACCGTGCTGATGTTCGTTTGACGTCCCGAGGGATCATTTGGTACACGCTCAGGTCAGACGTTCATCACAAACTTGCATGGCGTATTCAGCCCACTTGATCTTTGAGGTGCATAATCATTGGCGTAACTGGTCTTTGTTCATTGACGGAGCTTGGCACTATGGATTCATAGCAGTGGAGTGTAGACCGACTAAGAAAAGGGGATGTAGTCAAATCTTTAGAGGAAACTTTTGCATATGTGTACAGGACCCCTGCAAAGCCTTTACAGAACTTGTTTACTCAGTTGTTAGAGTTGTGCACCTATTGCACGTATTGTTGAATTCGGATCTCTGTAATATCCGCCTTCAAAGGGATAGCAAGCAATCCAAGTTTCAATAGAAAATGAATCCATTTCAATCAACTTAATTTACCCGCCTGGGCTCTGAAACTAATCGACCTTAAGGGTATACCTCAGGGCCGAGCTTTCCACTCCGCTCCCCCACCCAGAGGGG
>UZAF01017693.1:0-10314 GCA_900617895.1 Haemonchus placei
AAAAAATCGAACCAATCAGTGAGCACAGAAACGCGATCCGCCTAGAAAAAATTGAGAAAGTGATTCTTATTCAAAATCTCCCTATGATTCGCAAAGGTTGGGTGATATATTTGTGTGCCACGACTGTGTGTAGTCGTTAGGGACTGTTTTTGTGACGAAGGTTGCTTATCAGATAATCGCTCTGGTCTTCCTAGTCATTTCCTGACCTCCCCTTTTCCCTTTGGCTACGTTGAAATGCTCGGCTTACCCAGAATCCCTCCTTCAATAGCGAGTAATCCAAAAAATCTAGAAGGATGAAGCTTTTCGCGATACCATCCCATCCGAATCGTGGTGACGGTATGAATGCGTGTTTGACATATACCATGGCATGCGGTTGCCAGCTAATGTAAGATCACGCTTTTAACCCTCTCAGACGCATCTGGTTTCAAATGACCTATTTCAGATTGTTGAAAAGCTCGGCTGTAACGAGAGAGTGTCGATCGGGATTTGAACGGACCATGCGGGCGTCATATTAAACCACTTGCCACTACAAAATGCCCATATAGTACATGTCTGACTAGGAAAAAAAATTTGGGGATCCTTGAATTGGGCGGGCGCTACGAATTTGGTTAGCGCTAGCTATGTCCCCCGTACGATCTCAATCACAGCAGTACATAACGAGCGGAGTCAGATTTATTGTCTTCTAGACGAGTTTAGAATGACCAAATACTACATAGGCTATCATTAGGAATAACAACGACGATCAGGATATGGCGTGGACGTTGAGCATGAGGCCGTCTTGACGAGGTCAGGGTTCCTTGCTCAAATACTCGTTGTCGCTCCTCCTTCCTCCACTCGACCCTTATCTCCGCGATCTGAAAGTTGCAACTCTAGTTTTATACTGTGCCATTAATCACCCCTGTAAGGGTCCCTACTAGGAACTACACTGAACGGGTGATTTTCTTTGAGTGTGGTACAGCACGAGAAACGAATAGTTTATTAACAGAACGACAAAAACTCCGAACACAAATACAATACTAATGCGAAAAAACCGATATCAAGGATACAACACAACCCAAAAGTCCCCCGAGGGTCAGGGCAGAGAGATGCAGGGGGGTCCCACGAAAGAGAAATCGGCCACTAAGGCCTTACTGAAGTCCCCCTCGCGAACCACAAAGGTTCACCTAAGGGCAGTCACTGAGGTATAAGGGCACGGAGCCAAAACTCCGTGGGGGTGTTGGCGGCGGGCGCAGGAGGAGAAACAAAAGAACACCTCTCCCTCTCGAGGTTCCCCCTTTATACGGCCTTTCCCGCGCCTTTTCTTTCCTCAGGCATGTTTACTACTTCTAGCCTCCTACCTCCTGATCACTACTGATCACCTACAGTACTCTTGACCACCCTCGACTCCTCGGTATTTGATCTTAGGGGCATTTCCTCTTTGGCGGGACCCCACCGGTACGGTTCTCTCTGTCCCGCCCTGACACCCCTCTAAGTCTCTAACCTCTACAAACTACGCTTAAGCCTTACAATTTGTCGCAGGGCTCTAAAAGAGGGCAATTCGCCTTTAACAGAAATACGACTGGTATTCAGTGAGCTATATTTGGGGTGATGCCCTCAAGTTAACGGGCTCGAAATCTCGATATGTCGCTGTTGTTCCCAACAATGATCATCCACAGCGAAATTAAATTCGATCCTCCTCCCTACTGCGTTTACTGTCACAGCGACATATCATGAGCATTCTACTGATAGGCGAACACTTGAGTGTTACCCACTAGTACTGTCAACTTATACTCGTTATCAAAAGTTATTTACTTCTTCATGGTTAGTCACTACTCGGAACTCTTAGGTTATCGATGGTCTATATCAGAGTAGAAAGAGACTGCGATTTATCATTTAGTCTGAGCTTTGATGCGGAGTAATCCAGTAGCAAAAAGTGAACCATGTTTTGCACTTCTGATGCATTACTAATCTCAATCGGTCAATATCTCTGCTAGTGCAACTTTTGTCTACTCTATCGTGTCCTGTCGAACGAAAAGTATAAAGTGTATGAATACGAAATATGCAAAAGTGTCGAGGCTGAACAAGAGCGTTGGTAATCGAGTGGCACTTGCCAATTGGTTTCCCCGATGACCCTCTATCAGCTACGGTACTTTTTATGCTTCTCGTTATGAGAAATTCACTCACATCCTACATCACACGGTGAAGGGGCAAGGCTTCACTGGTAACACTAATTTGAAATGGGATCTATTAGGCCTTGTGCTTCAACGCTCATTATAAGCCCTCACCGTTGCTATCACTTGGCCTTGCCGAGCATTCCGCTGCATCCCACATTACCCGTAAAGCTCCACTCTTAACAAAAGGGGCATAGCGATGCCTGTGGATCTCACCACACTGTTCTTCCTTATAAACCGTTAACAGGTGGCACCCTTTGTTGGATGTAAGCCCTTAATTTCTCCAGCTTTGCGCCTGCATCTCTTCTATGTACGAATGGTCTAGGTTCAATGAGACAAGGGGTATAAATACTTCGTCACGCCGATACACCATATGCTCAAACATAGCACTGTTCAAAAAGAAATCACCATGGACGTATGTTGCCATGATACATCTAAAATTCAATTTTTTTGGCTGGATTTTGATATTTTAAAGCCGTAATGATGCTTAATGTTCCGATACCAAAACTCTGATTATTTCGCTTGAATTTATTTCGCTTAGAAAATCATTTTTCGCATTTTTTCTCCGGCCCAGGGCACAACCACGTCAACTTCAACAGTTCAAAAAAGTCGACTCATTAAATCTTATCTTCATGAAATAAAAACTCACTTAACTGTCATCTAATACATCGCAACAAAGAAACGCACATCAATGACCTGCTTGACAGTGAGGATGCGTTGATTCAACAAACTTATCAATAACGCACTGGCCAAATTTAGTCCATTCCTCTTTCAACTGAGCAAATCTTAGTATTTCTTGTGACTTCCTTAGCGACTATCCTTTTCTTGAGCTCTCGAAACAGCACTTCAATGACGTATAAGTCAGGGGACTTGCTGGGCCAGCAAAGACACCGAGTCTTCCGAGTTAGTCACTAGCGCATCATGCTAAATCTCTGTTTAGGGTAGTTACCACAGTGTCAAAAGAATTTTCTGAGAACATAGGCAAAAGGGAGCATGCACTTTTAAGATGTCTACTTACAACTGGTAATTCAAAGAATATGGTGACAAGCCACATGCCTGGACTAGAAAAACATTCTCGAACCTATAGTGAACCGATAACATGCCTGAGAGGGTCAGTTGGTACTTGGGGTCAAAAATTGTGTTAATAGGCGGCCAACGGACGAAATCTCACCTTTACTAAATCAAGTAAACTTCGAATTTTGAACACGTCACTTCAGACGACGTCATGATCGAGGGTCTACTCGATTTGCATATGCGCCCGTTGAAGTCAACTCGTCTAACATTCAGAGAGATGAAATGCCTATTCGCAGGTCTTCTATATCCTCATATAATCCAGTATCCCACAGGCGTCTGTTTATTGTACCTCAACATGGTAACGCGTCAAAGTCGTCGAGATTTTGGCCATTAGATCGGAAACGTTTGCCTGGAATCTCGGCTCGACGCCCAAATGATCTTTCTCTCTTTCTTAAAAGCGGCATTCCGTGACATCCCGAGCTGGCCCGTTTGATTGCCCTTGGGCGGGACTCAATACATCCGAGTCTTTTCTATCGTAGACGTTGCCAGAGCAGACTGCCTTGAAGGTCGAGCATGGGTACCACTACTTACTGCCCATGACAATGGCGGAAATCTATCCCACGGTCAGGGAGCGAGAGTCGGAGGTTCGTGGCTTGATGTAGTCAGCTAGCAGAACAAAGAAATCATGGACAACTCCAGGCTCAAGAAGCTCAGGAGAGACCACCCGAAGAACAAGCCGCTCTTGCTCAAAAAAAAANAAAAAAAAAGCCATTCACTAGGGCGCAAGCAAGCTACCGCCTATTCTGCATCGCAGGAGATTCCGTTATGTTTGAAGAGGGCGCTTTCAAAAAATCAGTCAAAAACTTTGAGTCCTTGCCTTTGCCTCGAGCTTCACGTCGTCGGCAAATAGAAATATTCCCCTGGACCTACAGCGTGGGAATCAGGCCTTTCCTTGAGTGCCATGCGGTCACTATGAAATATTTTATTCTGGTACAAAATAGGCGGTTCAGGGAATGAACCAGTGGACTATTGCCGTCTCTCCTCTCCAGGAGTCTCGGAATGTCTCAGCCGTCTCTCCTCCCAGAAATCTCGGACTGTCTCGGACTTATTGATTGAGACTGACGACACTTTGGCTGACGACACTGAGGCTGACGACACTGAGAGTGATTACGTGAGGCCTGAATAGGTTGAATGCAGGAGCAGAGGAGTTAAAATATGGAGTTAGAAGTAAATGGTAGTGCCTGTAGCGGCGAGGCTTATCTCCGACTGATCAGTACGAATTATCGAAGCCGCGTTGTTGAAGTGCAACAGAGCCGAAGACTGCGAAGCAATCACTGGTGTTGAATAAACCCGTAAGGGCGATCGAAGAACATTAGCTGTGGTCCGTCGAGATTTTCTCAGTCCCTTCGACGACTTTACGTGAGGCTTATATAGCGTTAGGTTACGTGACTATTGAATCTAAGAAACCTTCTTCTGTAATTATAAGTTTCTCCAATGAAGTTACATGTGTTTTGAAATCTAAGCTTGCTCAGCGGATAAGAGAATAGGAGCTACAAAAAATGTAAACCTATCATCTACTTGCCTGGGAATATGAGAAAAGTCGCATTTTGCGACACACATTGTTCAAATTTAAAAATGATACATAAGATGGGAACACAGTTGGTAGGGTATAGGGAATGATTACAACTGACATGAACTGACAGGGCACTCAAGAAGGCAAGAACATTGGTTCCCTTATGTGTCAGCAGTGGAACCCTTGCACTTTCCCAAGTGACTTGGGGAGTAGCAAGAGCCAGTGAAGTATTTAGCGTGAGCCTGGAGCCTTGACACTTCAGTGAGTGATTGGGTTGTGGCGGGATCGTAGATGACTGGTGACAGGAAGTGACACCAGCTGATAGGGGCTGACAGGGATGGCAACTTACGTATTAAAATCGAGCCTGGCACTCCGGGGAGCGGTATAGGATTCAAAATCATGAATGGTTAGTGATAAAGCTAACGGCAACTGACAAGCGCTGATATAGCCAACAAATGATTTCCTCTTTGCGAATGGCACCGCAGTAAGTAACGTGTAGTACAGGAAGTGTGGCTGGATCGCAGATGACGGATTTCAACAAAGTAGTAACAGCTAATAAGGGCTGATAAGGGTTCATATAATTTCAATTTCTATATTCTTCGGTGTAACGATGTAGAGTTGTTGTTTCGGTGCGTTCCATTGGATGAGACGGGTGATGTGACAGATTGAAAAAAGGAATGATGGGCGCACGCAATTGTGAGGATGATCAATGTCATCAGCATCTAAGAAAAAAAAGTCTGGCGAATTCCTTGCCATCAGATTACATCGAGTACTCGTCAAGGTTTGTCACCCTAAAGGTCAAAAGGGGTCACATGTTCATCATTATTCCGATATCAGTTGTCGCAAAGTCTATCCGACCATCAGTAAAGTCTCGGCCACTAATCTGTGTCTATGGAGATGAAGAGGGCCACGGATATGGTATTCTAGTATGGTTTTTATCACCTTTCATCAGCAATAGTAAGTACCATTAAGATTTCGGTTGACAACAAGGATGCTCAGTCGCAGAACGCCGTTGTGCCAATAGAGCGAATGAGGGAGGGATCAAATTCCCAATGAATGGTTCTATTGAAATTAAGGGTAGTAGATGAGGATTTTTGAAAGAGCGATAATCGTATGCGTCCCGTGTAGAATTCCGAAATGTGGAATAAAGGATAAGGCCTGCATTCCGGCTATCAAAAGGAAGGAGAGAAGCCGGAGAGCAGTCCGACTGTTCACTAACTGGTAAGTATCATTAAAAGCTGTAGCTATTGAATTATTATATCGCAAGTAGATAGAAAGAAAAAAAGGAGGCGACAATTATCATTGTTCACGGAGACAGAAAGAAACAGTGTAAGGGCACAAAATCACGGTCGTAAAGGTTACTAAACATCAGGCCTTAATCGCACCGTACTTTCGAGGTGCTGTCTTTTCGTTTAAAAGTTGTAGTTGTTTTCGGGCACTTCCTCTCAAAAAATTCGATTCGTGCGATTCCGGGTGCGCGCGGCAAATTGTGCGGCGAAATTTGCGATGATTCAAACAACTTCTGCGCCTATCATTAGGGCACAAACTTGGAGTAGATCGATTAGAACGATCATCTGACCATAATAATGTACTCTACTTCAAGATTGTGCCCCAGTGATAGGTGCCAAAGCCGTCCTATGCGCCACGAATCTCGCCGCGCCATTTGCCGCGTCCATCCAGTTCTGGGTGAATGTTCCGTCCCCCAGGTAACACCATACGGCGGTGGGTGGGTGTTTCGCATTTCCCACAGAAGAAAATGACTGAACACCAATTGAATCTCCTGATTTCTCGGAAATGCTCATGAATCTGAATACTCCAGGCCGAAAGCAACTGTAGGCACATCCAGTCGAACTTACACAAGCGAACAAACACAACAGCCCAGACAGACGCAGCAGTTCCGCGGCACCGTTCTATCGTTTCAATTTTGAATTCAGTATCATATTCATGAATCCTACCTCGGGCCTACCTCGGGGATTTTGGAATTCGTGAGCGCTTAGAACAATCCTTTTTAGGCGTGCATATCTCAAAAATAGATGAAATAGAAGTTACGAATGTAACCTATAATGAAACCATCAGGCCTAACACAGTGTCTATTCTACTTCAATGGAGAACAAGAGGTTTGCGATCGTTCGAGCACCCTGAATACGAGATAAGGTTGGCTTCAATAGCCCTTTGAAACAATCAAGGAGGAATTTGGAAATTGTCATTCTAGTATTGAAATATGGCAAAGAGAGTGGGTAGCTCACCCGGCAAGTGACATTCGATTGAAGAATCCTGAACCCACGGATCACGCCAAAGAATCTGCAGTCCAGACACATGTATGTGCATTACTGAAATGGCTTGACTTTTGGATTAACTTGAAATTTGTTCTTTCTTTACAGAACATTGATCTCGAACCATTTCTCGGAACATCGCCAAGGGTGCAGGTGCACATTTTACCGCTAGTGAAAGACTACAAAGGAATATCAGCCTCACGAATCGTTGAGATCCTTCATAATCCTTGTGGGTTTCGGAAATTCCCTTTTTTAAACTTCAAAGCAAAACCTGCTTGCTATCGACCTTCAGCAGAAAGTGAAATGTGATTGAATACTGATTATCTGGAGCTGATGACCACTATTCAATCATCAATCTGATAGTAAGATCATCTGAAGATGTTTTCATTTTGTTTCGGAACTTGCTCTCATATAAGATTACTATAAATGCCACCAATAAGAGACTGATGGAACGGTAGCCAGAGATGCTTTCCCGCCGACCGTTTTGAATAGTAGTTTCCAATCCTTATCCATTCTTATGGAAGCCACTACTTGAGGCAGGGGTTAAAGTGCTTTGCAAGGAGGGTGTGAAGAACGGTACCTCCGAAATGAAGCAATCAGCACGGATACTATCAAAGTGTGGAGCAGTTCCCTTCTTCATGCTTCTTATCCCATTTGCCAATTCCGACTTCAGAATAGCAGGCGGCATCAGGCGTTTTGATACAACGGCGGGAGAACGGGAGAGTTCGGTGTAGAAATCGCGAACAATATTCATTATAGAAGTTCTACGCGTTTCTACTCTTTCATCCTTGCCCATGAGAGCTGACATGATAACTTTTTGATCATTAAGATCTCGTTTTCAGCACTTAGTGCTCGATCTTACTGCTTGCTTCCAGCAACCCAGTTATTCCATGCGCCCGCAACGATTTATTGACAGCATAATCTGAATCTCGCTAACATTATTGTTACCAACATATTGACACTCACGAGCTACTTTTTGGGCTTTGACAGAATAACTAGGACCCTTGTGTCAAAGTGGACAAGTGTCTTACTCAGGAAAAAACTCCTGTGCCTCTCTGATGTATCTCTCTCACAATCTCTCGAACACAAGGTCTTCATCTGACTGCAAGATGCCAATTGCACTCGCAGAGTCACTACAGAAGCAAGCATTGTTACTGTTGTGAGAAGACTGGTACAGATCGATTCAGCACAGCAGAAACGGGAAATCTGCCCTCCAGAGTCCAGCCTTACTTACCTGTGGTTTTCAACGACTTTTTTGAGAGATTTTTTGTTGAAGGAGATCCGATGATTTGTTTGCTAACATTTACAAAATCGCTTCTCGGGTACTTTGATTGGAGAGGATTTTCCAAAGTAGGATATCGTTTCACCAGAACTTGACAATGCCTCGATTCCAGAGGCATCCCTTTTCGTTGCATTCAAAACGGAAAGAATGAATATTGTTGCATGATTTCATATTAATATTATAATTCATGTTATCAATGTAAACTGAGCTCGAGTTAGGGTGCGAAACACAGCGTACTTCAAACCATACTGGTCAAGTAGCTCACAAACTCATAGCACATTGACGAAAATGTATCCTGAGTGTTTGGTTCGATATTCTTAGGATATGCTGAGATGATTGAGTTTCTAGTAAAGAGAATGTCTGATTGAGAATTTCGAGGACTGGTCGAGGAAATTACGGATCGAGAATTTTCACAGCTTTTGATTACGGATCGAGAATTTTCACAACTTTTGACAATTTAGCCTGCAAAGAATTTGGAAGGCTTACACGAACAACGCCATCGATGAAATATTCTACTACATATAACGTGCTAAGCCTGTCTGTTGATTTGTCTTTGTATGTGTTTGACCGGAAAGTCATGATTCCGGTCCCCGTGAACCTGGAAGGTTTAAAGCTAGTATGAGTACAGGCGGCAGGACGAGAACACCCATTGTAGGTAGCAGGACTAGGTTCTGCTTACAGGGGGCGGCATGTGCGCCAAAATCCTTAATTCGGACCTAGGGCGTTCAAACTTGATAGTAGTACAGGCACAGTATAGGAATGATAAGCTAGGTGTCATGATTGGCCTTCGTCAACTACTGCGGCGAGTCGGCGACAATTGTTATTTTGAAGAGGAGCGCTCAAATTTGGTAGGGGTACCAGCGGCCGAATATTGTATCATTTCAATATATAAAGCGCTTTCGTCTGTGTCTGTCTGTCTGTCTGTCTGTCTGTCTGTCTGTCTGTCTGTCTGTCTGTCTGTCTGTCTGTTTGTGCGAAATTTATAACCTCTGTCCCCGTAGACCTAGAACGTTCAAATTTGGTAAGAGCACAGGCGGCACGATAAGAGCACCTGTCGTGAGTAGCAGGACTAGTGCGGGGTTTGCTCGAAATAAATGCTGGAGTAGAAAAACATAACTTCTTCCAAGTGGCAAGACGGGTGCACTGATGGTAGGTGGTAGGAAGACATGTGGGATGTTACGTGGTTGAACGAACAAACAATTGATAAGAGCTGATAAGTAGCCCCAAAAGCAAGACCCATTTAAGAAATAGAACCCCGACGGAGAAATCAGTCCGGTTTCTGAAGTATGTAGTTTTGACTTTTCAGTATGTTTCATTCGATAAGACGGGATGGTAAAGTACGGTGACAAAAAGTTAGTGGTAGGTGCAGTGAAAGGGGCCGATTGAAGTTCGGTTCATTTATGGCTGTTGTATTATGACCGCTAACCAGCGAGCTTTGCAATTCAATTAAGATCACGATTCCTTTTAGCTTTGATATTCATCGCTACAGAATTTATCCAACCGCCAATAATCTGGAAGTCTCTACTAATGATGGTAAGCTTAGTGATAGGGACCGATTAAAGCTTCTTCATGATGAAGAGATGAAAGTACGGTTCATTCATTGCTGTTATATCATGGCCGCTACTCAGCAAGGTTTGTGGCTCAGTAAGGTTATTTGCTACAAAAATTGTCCAAACGTCAGTAATTAAGGAGCCCTTCTAATGGTATATCCTTAAGGGAAAAGTTTCATTAATATTCTTCATTTCTCCTATTCATGAATTATTCTCCTTTTCACCAGTAGGGTCGCCCGGCAAATGCAGAGTCACATCGCTCATTGCGAAGTAATTAGAAAGTGTAGTTAGGAGTAGGCATCGCTTTTATCTAACAATGAGGGCTGGGGAGCGAAGAAGGGGCAGTGACCATACCTGGTGCAGTGAAACGGTTCTACAGGGTGTCCCAAAATTATTTGCGCCGATTTATAGCAATATATTTGAAACTTCTCGACTGCGAAAGACGATGGAATTTCTATGCACGCTAGCTAAC
>UZAF01017693.1:26463-36749 GCA_900617895.1 Haemonchus placei
GAGGGCTGGCAAGGATCCATAGTTGTTGAGTCTATAAGTCTGTAGCGTCCTTCGTGTTAACACTGGGAATATGGCAACAGTGATTCGGTAGTCGCCGAGATCATGAGTGGTGGGTGACAGAAGCTGACAGCAAACACCGATCAAGATTTCGTCCAGGCGCCATGATGAGAAAAAAATTCCAGTGACTACCATTTAAGAAAAAAGCAGTATCTTGTTCTTCTCTCAAACTGCAATGACTACACCCAATTTAGCTATTCAATGAGAGACCAGCCTTTTTTATTCCATTATTAGGTACGACGAAACTCATCCGATCTCATCAACATTCTCGGTTTACGAGCATGAAATTCTAACTCTGCCGTCATCGTCGAAGACATTCATCCAATACTGCGTTGACAAACCACGTTGTTCAGTTACAGGAAAGTCAGCGTCAGTCCAGTTGCCTCAGTATAGAAAAGGATCAAACTGATAGTGGATGGTCCTTGTTATGGTCAAAGGCAACAGATGGAGGTTTCGTAGGCGCTCAGCGTCAGTGTAGTGGCCAAGTAGTTGATTGGATTTCCCTACGAAAATTTTGTGGTTAGAAATTAATCATTTCTACCATGTAGAGGTAGCCGAGGGGTTAAGAGTGTAGGCTCATATTTGTTCTCTCCGATAAAGCTTAAGTTCAATTCCTACTGAGACGAAAACTATTCCCGAAAAATTGCAAAGAATTGTGCCGGTATTGACGATAGGCTCAGGTTCATAGGCCCGCTGGTGGAGAAGACTCGTCAAAAAAAACATGTCAGAGGTCTCCAGAGGAACCTCTTCACAAATAGAGAGCCGACTTAGTGTGTCTGTTTGTGTGTCTGTTCGTGAAAGGTAACGCAGTTGCGATGGGAATTGTGAAATGTCACGTGGGCGCGGTGAGGAAGCAGTTGTAATATAAGTCTTCAGATGCTGTTCATACATATTGATCTTCTAGGAGCTCTTACCATCAGATAGGCGGATGTGGTTGGGTAATGAACGCGTGCGTAGCCTAACTGGTCATTATAACAGCTAGGACGTCACACGAAAGTGATGCGGAGTTCCTCCTCCCGAGTTCTGTTGACAATAAATACCTAGGGCTACTGAAGAGTGAACGGCCTCGACCGAAAAAGTCAGTTGGTTCACACTTATTGTGGTATCGCCTACCGAGAAGCCCGTCAGATAGCTTACGCGATAAAGCTCACCAGGGAAGGATCCCAAGTCGAATTGGCCATTGAAATGAGACCTACACTGCTGGACGTGTTTTCGGATGCTGAGTCTAAATCTGCTCTCCAAATTCACCGAGCGTTTCTCTGAACGGAGTTATGAGGGTAACTTTAGGGAGCTTGACATGAGAAAACTCAAAGTTCATGGATGTACATCCCTTCTCAATGGCTGCTTGGTGTAGTGGTAAGCGTGATGCTTCATGGGCGAGAGGCTAGGGTTTGGGTATTGTGGGGGACGGAGCTTTTGCATTATATAGAATTGTTCCATCCAGAACTAGGAAGTACCCTCATGGTGATTTTTTCACGTTTTATACCTTTTAATGCTTTTGCGAATATTTATCCACATGTAATGCATCAGTTTTACTGGCATGCCCATGCACTCTACATTCACTGTAGGAACACGTTTGCCGTTCTATGAGCAAATATGATACTAGCTCGCGAAATGCTTGAAATAAAGAAGCTTCCCACAATGGGAGCAACGGATGAAAAAGATCTCGTCACAGCCCATCGTTTTACGCTCACTAACCCCAAATCAGATAGAAAACAAAATTGTGTAGGCGTCCCAAAATCATAAAAGAGAAATTTCCTAAATTGTATAGCATAGAACTTAAAGTAGACGAGCGATAGTACGCGAATGGGGTTCTCGTGTGTACATGCAAAAGTTGAGAGCGTGAGCTATTTCATACGAAGTGGTGCATTTATCCACATTTTTAAAAGGAGATGAGAAATGAGCTTCTATCAGCTGTATCATCCTCGTGGTAGCCTCGAGTAGGGTGTCATTCACTTCACCCACCTTTGTGTAGGTAAGACGCATTGAATGGCTTTCCGGTCTTTGAATGATGTCCATGACTCAAATATCATTAGTGAAAGTGTTGTTAGTCTGGAGCTGCAATGCACCATCGCACCCAATCTAGCATCAACACCCACTCTAGCATCATCATAGCTCATCATATGCATTTTACTCGTCCGCACCTCAAAATTTTGCGCACGGAGGAGTCTCCTACTCGGTAACAGGTAGGTAGGTAGGAGAAGGTATCGGCAAAGCATCAAAAAATCATAGAGCGTGATAAAATCACCGTGAGAGTATTTTCTAGTCTTCAAGTGGAAAATGCTATATAATGCAAAAATTCTGTCACCCAAAAAACCCGAACTCTAGTCTCTCGCCCATGAAGTGTCACGCTTACCGCTACTCCAAGCCGCCATTGAGAGATGAGGTACATCCATGTAATTTAAGTTTTCTCATGTTAAGCTTCCTGAAACCACCCTCATGACTCTGTTTAGAGAAACGCTCGGCAAATTCGGAGGGCAGATTTGATTTCAGCATCCAAAAACACGTCCAGCAGTGTAGATCTCATTTCAAATGGCCACTTCAACTTGGGATCCTTCCCTGGTCAGTAACATTCAAGCCCTATTCCTTCAGGAGACATGCTGAAAAGGTGCACAAGCTAGAGAAAGCAGGAGGGTGTTAAACTCTACTACAACGGAGAAGACAACAAAAGAAATGCTGTCTTCGACCTGTGCACTCTATTCTGTCTCCTTTGTAAAGAAAGTCAGCGGGCAAATCATTTCTGTAAGACCAGACACAAAAGAGAGGTGCTGAACAATAATATTGGTGCTCGCGCCACAAAGCGGACGCCCGAGTGTGAAAACATGAAATCCAACTTAGCCTCTACGATGCTACCACATCAAAAGGAACGAGACTCTCACCATCTTAAGACCAGGCCGGCAGTGAAAGGGGGAAGGGGGGTAGAAAGTGTACATGGAGGTAAAGGAATAGGATCCAGGTAGCAAGAGGCAGAGAGGGACTCCGACATAGCCACAGCCACGACTTAGCAGCCCGAGGAACACATCTTAGCGGAAAGGTTACTCAGGGCTCTGAAGATCACTCGCTCGAGTGGAGGGAAGCAATCGATGATATACCCGAGTGCTATTAAGAAGGTCGTTCCCTTGAGCTGTAGAGGACACCGAAGAACTTAGAGAATATCTAGTTACACAGCACAGACCTCCGCTAGCAGAAATGGCTATCTAGCTTTTTGAGGAATCAAGGACAACAACGGAAGGCAGCGGTGTAAGAGCATCAAGCCGAAAAAGGAGACATCAAACGAATGATAGTGAAAGCAGATCTTCATACCCCGAAGGGTCGATCACCAGACCTGGAGCGACACCGCGTGAAGAACATCCTGTAGTGTGCGAGGAAAGCGCTAAGGAGACTCGAGGTGGATTTCGGGGAAAGAAGGAAGCATGTTCTGGAACGATAAAGTTGTGCGAGCTCTGAGGCGGAAGAAAGCACCTACAGGCGCTGGCCGAAAACGCGTGCACTAGAAAATCCAGCTGCCTACAGGACTCCTGAAAGGCTTACCAAGGCTGCCGTAGCGAAAGCAAGTAGTACGTGAAGAGACTCTTCAAAAAGGAAAGAAGTTTGTTATTTGACTGGCCAGAGCACGGCACGGGCTTCTCGAAACAGCTGAGTTGTGAGAGCGATAAAGGACGGACGAAAGAAGGATAGCGACAAATTTGTAATATTGTGGAATCCTGACGAGGTCAGCTGTAGTGCTCTAACAGACTCCTAAACAAAGAATTCTATCGTAACAACAGCTCCTAGATATAGTCGACGGCTGGTCTCATCGTTCTCTGGACAAAAGGTGAGGTTCGTCAAACAATAGGGAAGATGAAGATTGGGCAGGCAACTTGTTTCGATGGGTTACAAAGTGAGACACAAAAGGCCTTCGGAGAGCACCGAATTGGATATCTCGCTTGGTTTCTAAACACCATGATCACTCAAGGAGAATATCAGACGTGTGGAGAAGCGGTACTATTGTTCTCTTCTTCAAGCAGGACAGGGATGCGATGGAGTGTTCTGATGACAGTGGGATCAGGTTGACTGCGCGCATGAATCTATACAAGCGTTGCCAATATTGAGGAAACTGGTAGCGATGTCTCAGGAGGGAAGGTAGAACTAAACAACTTTTGGAAACTGCTATCGACTGTTAGCAGTTCTATTCGAAGTCATGTTTTTCGAGGTTACTGCCTTTATCACCATCCTGGACTTTTTGTGGATGGACAGACATGCATTCAAGCACTCAAATCGGTAGAACGACAGATCGATAACATAGCAGACCTGGAGAATAGCAAGCAAACCGCTATAACAAGTCAATGCATCCATCTAAGAAGAAGGATCTTGTTTATTAGTTGAGAACCTGTCGTTAATCAGTATAATCTAAGGCGCCAGGCCGAAGTAGCATCGGATACCGGCAGACGCCATTCTCCATTACAGGTAAGAAGTGTCTTGAGCATGTGAGAAATAAATCAAATTGTGTTGCGTTCTTTCAGGCAGCTCAAAGGTAGTACTGATCCTCTTCTTGAGTTGGCATGCGAAACGAGATTACTGTCACATTCTTCACATATGTGTACGCATATCCATTACTCTTGTTCTGACAAGGAAAGTCTTTCAGGGCATGGGACGCTTTTTGGAAATGATTTTCTGCATGGTGTAGGGGCATGAGCACTGAGTATAGAGCTATGGTCCATTTCCGCTAAATGGCCTTCTGAATGCCAAAAAAGAAATGAAAATGATTCTGTCAGATAAATCTAAGATATACCGTTTCCAACGACAAATTCAATTTGACATGGGAAGTGGATGGTACTCTGCCTTTCGAAGAGCCGCGTTATGTATTGATTAATTCATGGCGTCGACTGTCCGCACAGTAGAGGGGGGCAGTGGAGGTGACATTGAAAATAACGTGAACGGTAGCCAAAAAAGGAAGAAATATGTTGAAACATGTTGAAAAGTGCGGGGAAGATTCATTTAGGCTCTATACGACTGAGCTCTCAGCGATGGATGGTGTGGTGAATATGTGGGCTTTGAGTAGGGACGACTAGGATGGGTTGATGGTTCGGATCTTCGAGGCTTTGCCGTTTTTGCACTTTATGCTGCCACCTCTAGATTGGCTCCCTATTGCACCAGGGCCAAGGCAAGTGCCTGAATGGTCGGGACTAGGACCACCCACAATTCTGACGAGTCAAATAGAAAAGAATAGGATACGTCTTGAAAAATGCTGTGAAATTCGATAACATTCTGGCCTGTTTGTAACTTACGACTTACGCATTGGGCTGCGCATACTAACGCGTGCGTCACAACGAAGAGTTGCGCATCAATAAAGATGGAATCGATTATCTGAGTTCCACTTCTCACGTGCCCAGCTATAGTCGGACCAAGTGTTTCTCCAAGTGGAACCGAATTCTAGACAGACAGACAGAAACGAGCATGTTATATGATGTTGCGTAGCAGTGAATACCAATTTGGCATAACTAATTAAAACTGGGCGCTCAGGATCAGTCGAAGTTAGAGAATCATACCTATGTTTCAGGCGGAGCGCCTACAAAACCATCGTGCAGACAGATTCCTTTCCTCCTTGCTAAATTGTTTATGAAAGACATCTCTTCCCCTCAGTGCTCTTCCTTCAGTTGCGTGAACAGTGGTGTCGTACAACTGCTACGACCCGTTATCCTCCAGTTATCAGGCCACTTTACGTTCTGTCTCAAGGCTATCTGCTGCTGTATAAACAATGTGTAGAATTTAGACAATACGTATGGCCAAACCTCGCCTACTGTTACTTCTCTCGGAACCAGCCTTTTTTATACTGAGAATAGCTTGCATTATAGGTCCCTTTCGCGGCCTTTATCATGATACCTCAACCATCTTTGGCGCTTGCACTCGGCGAGTCGTCAAAGATAGGTCTAGTGTTGATTAGAAGAGCGCAACATCCGATGTCTGTCTGTAACCGTAACATTAATTGAATCACTTTTTTGCAGATCGAATTTTGGTTCTGATATGACCAATGAAGAAGTTGTAAACCACACATCAGCTGTATGTCTTCCTTCGCTCTCATAAAACAACCATAATAGGAGTAATGCTTATTTACAGAGTCTAGATTTCGATCGCCGGATGCGCTCAGTTGCCGTAAGCGCGAAGGTTGATTCATATATTGGACCATTTAGTGAGGAGCTGTTCGAAAAGAGAGACATTCTTGTGAAAAATCTAAGATATACCGTTTCCAACGACAAATTCAATTTGACATGGGAAGTGGATGGTACTCTGCCTTTCGAAGAGCCGCGTTATGTATTGAGGTTTGCTAATTTTTTTTNTTTTTTTTGACCATATCCACGTTCAGGAGAAGTTGTAAGGATTAACTGTGAGGCTATTCGAAAAGGGTTTATTCCGTGCAACTCTCTTTTTGCCACCATGACCTCGCTCAACACGCAACTGGTTTCGTCCATAAGCTCCACTTATTTTGATCGAGTCATGCTCACATATCAATGAAGCAGCCCTCGTTCCTGTTGCTCTTATTTCTCTGCATCCTCTTCTCATTGTTCGAATGAAGAGTCTTCAAAGAAGCTGTTATCATATACTATAGATGAGCAAACCAATAAATTCGCAATTCATCTCGTTTCTGAAAAAATAGCAAGAGCTTTACTTCAACATTACCTCAACTTTAGCATGGACAGCACCGTTGCAAAACATTGTCCGAGGTATAAATGCTGCACAGAAATTAACATTGCTAGGAATGTGGTACTGAAATTGTCATGCCTGTTCTTCAAGAATATTGCCTAGTAACCGTGATTTTTTATGGAACTAGTCTGTTTTCTTCGAACACATACAGACAAGGCTCTTTTTTGCCCTGAAATCAAATAAGACTCGAAATTCTAGCTACGAGCACTAGAGAACATGCATTTCGTGATGGGAGTCCTTCTACTTTATTTTGAATTTTATGGGAACACTTCTATACTTTTTGTTTGCATTATTGCTCCTTTTTAATTAATTTCGCTTTTATGGTGAAGACTTCTGTTCTCTGGGTGTGTGTGTGTGTGTGTGTGTGTATGTGTGTGTATGTGTGTGTGTGTTGTGTGGGTTTGTTTGTGTGTGGATGTGTGTGTGTGTTTTTGTGTGTTTGTGTGTGGATGTGTGTGTGTGCCGAAAACATAACCCCTGCTTCCGTGGACCTAGAAAGTTCAGATTCGGTGTGGGATTTCAGGAGACAGGATGTGAATACCCATGGCAGGAAGGAGGACCAGGCTCCACCTGCAGGGGACGGAGCATGCGGGATGGAAATTCTGGACCACAAATCCATAATTCCTGTTTACGTGGACTTACAGCGTTGAAACTTGGTAGGAGTATAGAAGGAAGGATTAGAATTGGCAGGAGCGCACTTTGTCTGTAGGTGGCGAGGCGTGCGCAATAGAAAGTTTAGACCGCAGATTGATAACTCCTGTTTACGTAGACCAAGAGTGATGAAATTCGATAGGATTACAAGCGACTCGATGGAAACGCTCATGACAGGTGGGATGACCGGACTCCTCCCACAGAGGGCGGGTTTGCGCAGAGTAAATGTTTGAGCGGAAATTCGTAACTTCTGTTTCCGTGAACCTGAAGAGCTCAAACTTGGTAGAAACACAGCTTTTAAATTAGCAGTGGAACCTCGGCAGTTTAATAAATTATCTAGGATATGGCGGGATCGTAGGTACTCGGTGACAGGGACTGATAATAACTTATAAGAGAAGATAAGGAGTCTAAGAGAGCAAAAGCCATCTACCGTTCAAGAGCTTAACGCCTTTGGTACTTACGGTGCAGCTTTAACAGTTCAGTATGTTTCATTCGATAAGACGGGATGGAGAGCAGGGTGACAAAAGTGAGTGGTAAGGGCAGTGATAGGGACCCATTAGCGGCACTACGATAAGCATGAGAATTTTGTTCATTTCTTGCTGTTAGATCACGACCGTCACTTATGTAGAACACTTGTCTAGTGATATCTCTGTTAAGGAAATGGTCCATTGATAACATCTGGTAAAAGTGTGATCGTCAATTGTGCTCAGGAACGTTTCCTAGCAGAACATACAGTTTTTGATCTGAGCTTCGGGAGCATGAGTGAGAACTTTTTGAAGAAGCCTCATTACTTGCTGTATTTATCCTCATAAGTGTGTAAGCTAACTCGATCGGTAACAATATGCAGGCAGCACAATGACCACAGGGTCTTCGTACCCAGTTCAGATCGTTTCGCGCTTGGGTGCAGTTACCTCAATTCGGTGCGCTTGTATAAATGTTCCCATACCGAGTATCATGCACACGGCTCGTTAGTGGTGCAATAGGTCCATTGTGGCCTTTTCATCTAGTGCCGCACTCAATGTGATCGAGATCCTATGCTTTAGTGATAGTCTGTTTCTCCTGTTCCTGGGATGAGTTTTCAAACAAGACGTTTTTTCTCCTGCTATGGGAAGGAGTTGGTCGTGCTCCCGACATCACAACATGACTGCATAGCAACCATTTTTTCAACGAGTCTTTCACACTTTGTTTTTACCATTCGGTCGCCAGGTTTACGTGGGGCTCCTCCCTTACTTTTACGCAATACTTAGAAAATGTAGTTGGGTGAGAGGGAAGGATCGGTTTTATCGAACACTAAGTGCTAGAGTGCACGAGGGGAGAGGTTGTTGACCTTACCTATGCTCAGAGAGGTTTTAGGCGGTAGAACATAGTTCTTACCTAACAATAAGTTTCGAGAGAGAGGAGCAGAGGGGTGGGTGAACTCGTGCAAAGAGCTGGGATGGTGTATAAAATGGAAACTCATTTGGCTAACCCACCCCGGCACTTTTTCCCTTGAGACATGAGTGAAAGTTCAGAAAAAGTTTATATATTCTCAACTGAGAAACGTTCCTGTGACTGATTGTCGGCTCGCAAAGTCAAGCAACTTTATCTGCGCTCTAGCGTTAAATGTTAAAAAAAGGCGGAGGCTCACAGCTGCATTATCACCTTCGAATTTTTTGCATATATACATATCATGATGCCAGTATCGATCAAAATATTGGTTTTAAAGTACCCACTTCACTCCACATCACTCACTTCACTCCGCAGTGCTTCACTCCATTGACCTAACCATCAAGTTATTGCTTTATCTATGAAAAAGAATCACTGTCTTCGTCGTAATTATAAATTTGTACGGACGGACAGATAGAAAAAAGCCAACAAAAAACCGACACACCAAGTTGCTGCTCTATAAATAGGAGGGATACTGAACAGAGAATGATTACATATAATAGAGTTCAAGTAGTAATCGAGCCTTTGCCAATCCTCATCCACGTGACCACTCTAGGAATTGTACCAGGAACGCTCGTGAACTCAGGTTGATTGTAATTATTTTGTAGGCGCACTATATCATAATATATATCATAAGCACTAATTTACACAATTACAGACTGACTTACATATCGAATACAACATCTGAAGAAGTTGAAAACTGTACAATTGTATGTCTGGTTGTTTTCATTTTGAAAAAGCACCGTGGAGGTTACTGTTACAGGTTCTTGGGCTTGACCGTCGGTTGCGCTCAGTGTCTGTAAGAGCAAAGATTGGGTTATATCAAGGACCACCCAATAGTACTCCAATGAAGGCGCCAGATATTCTTGTGAAAAATCTGAAGTATACCAGGCATCGAGATGAAATTTTTTTGGAATGGAAAACAGAAAATGTTTTGCTTTCTGATAAGCCATATTACTTCTTCAGGTACGTGAAACACTTTTATGTCTGGAGTTGTTTGCAAAAAAGTACCCTCTTGCTTCATTGAGAACAGTAAAGTTAGTTGGCAGAAAAATGCGATACGATGAAATGATCAGTGTTAGATGGTACAAGAGCAATCCGTGATAAATGAATGGGCATTGAACAGCTCGCAGTACTAAGGCGTTACGGCATATGTACGTACATATGCCTCGAGTGGTTACCGGAATCTATTGAGGGGATCGTATGTACTCTACCGTTATCTACCGGGTTTCCAACGAAAATATGCCAAATAGTTTATACATTGTTTGCCGTACAGGTTTGTTATGATGAAACCGCTTTAATAGGTTGACATTTCAAACAACTCGTCGTTTTCAAGGACTTGAATGTAGTTCGGAGCTCCTGTCCTGTGACTTACCCGACCAAGCGCCCAAACACGCTAGGCCAGTTGCAATAACTCCCAGAAGCTTGAATACCAAAATATTCCAGCTAAGAAACAAACCTGCGGTTTCACC
>UZAF01017694.1:0-42803 GCA_900617895.1 Haemonchus placei
TGGTGATGTGATCTTCAGACATGGTAGTACCTCTATTGAAGGAAGAACTCCTTTTGTACTGCCACTCATTTTTGATGAGGTCAGTGCTTCTATTAGAGAATGTCTAAAGAGATCGGGCTCGGAACAGGCTATACGATTGCCATTGTAGAACCTCAAACTGTGTGGTACGTCCAGCTGGAAAGGAAGGTGATTGCAGCATGTCTGGGGTGGTCTACAAAATTACTTGCTGTGATTGTGGTGATGAGTATGGTGGAGGAGCGGCAAGACCACTCCAGTGAGGGTCAAGGAGCACTAAGATGGTATGAGGCGATTAAGGGATTAAGATCTACTGCCTTAGGGAGTCACCGAATACAAAAGCATAAGGGGGGGGGGCGTTTTCGAGGTAACCATGGATGTCGTAGCACAGGTCGCGCGCAATTGTGCGCGCGTAAAATCCTCGAGGCATCTTGGATACAGGTCACCAATCCAAAAATGAACCGTAGGGAAGAATGTCTCGCAATCACGCGGGAGCTACGGCTTTACATAAGATTGGCCTTCCCGCAGAGACTTTAGCGAGAATATAAGAATATAGCCCAGCTGACACTGGTTGCATGGTACCATCACTTGCTGGGTGATTTCGAAGAATCCGTGAAGTTACGGTGAATGGCTCTCCTTTCGATCATCTGCGTGTCCTAGGGGTCTCGAACTTCAGCGGGTTGGTGGAGGGTTTGATCGGATGGTCACAGATTGTTATGATCCTTTCAGGCTCTGAAGAAAGCGATTCCCGTGAAACGTGAGCCTAATAAAGCATATCTACAAACCTGGGGAAAAGCTTAAGAAAACATTAACCTCAGTAATACAAGATACAGCAACATGGAAATGAAGTTGTGACAGTCTCTGTTATGATACTGTCTCGCGGAAATGATATCTCAGTGCGCAAGACTCTGGAGATCCTGTGGATCGCGGCAAAGAACCCAAAAATTAACAGGAAGGAGGAAGGTTTGGCGACTACTAGAAAACTCCCGCCATTTGCGGACTTGTGTGGCTTTGATCTACATAGTCAATCCCCCAACATGCTTAAAATCAATATCAAGGGCAATGAGCGACCATCGGCAGGGACCTGACCTTCGGACCACCCCAGTTATCAGTTTCCACCTCGAGGGGGTCCCCTGGAACACTCTATGACCCGACCTCTGGGTCCCAACATATATAAAAACGCTGAGGAACTTTCGGCTCAGGGTGCCGACAAACAGCTCTACAAACAACACAGGATAGCTTCATCGCTTCTGCTTCGGAGCCCTTAGATGTTCTTTTTGTAGTTTGGAAAGGTAACCTTATAAATAACAAATATACATACGACATACAGGCTTCGAAGAAGGCGATTCCGACGAAACGTCAGCTGTGAATAAAATTTGCTTATCAAGCTCGGAGGCTAAGTTAGCTCACGACGTTTCCACTTGGATCATGCCGAAAATAATGCAAAGTTGGTCATGGGATACTCCAAAGCTAGGTCATTTGAATAATCAATAAACAAATTAAAGCTATAAAGTAGCTACTATAATCTTTAGAAAGTGTTCCACATCGAATGTTATCCAATCGCTGGATTTTTGCCAACATTCAAAGCTCAGTGTGGTTGTCGTATCGTGACATAATGTTATCCTGAAGACAGCTGATTCTCTCCGCAATCGCTTAAGTGGATGGCACAACAAGTCACGAAATGTAACCTCACTGTGCATGATGTACTGTGTACTAACATACACTGACTACGGGAGAATGAGTAGCGCCTGCATTTGTCGTTCTAAACTCTCTGCTCGTTCTCCAGGTCTGATCCCCTTCCATTCACATGCATTTCCACACCACATAGCAAAGCACGTGTCTACTCGCAATAATCGATTTCCCGTCCACTCAGTGTGCTCTCGAGTCTAGCACATGACCACACACGGCAAAAGTGAGGTTTTCCAACGTATGTATTCAACTGCCCTCACTAGAAATCGTTCTTTTCACTGAGGAAACGTCCTTTGTCGTCCTTCATTGGTACCCATCTTTGGACGCAAACGTTACCCATTGATGAGGGGTGTACGAAATTCATTCCAAGCAGTGAATCCCGGTCAAGTTGCCTATTATTGCTTACATGTTAATTGCACTTACTTTGATACTTTTTTTCCGACCTTCTTTCCACATGCCGATATACTGCACTCCAATTCTGTGATTTATGGTGTTCACCTAGCTCATTAACTACTAGCTCATTTGCAATTACATCAGCACTTATCCCTAGACTTCATCTTTCCTCGATGTTTTTTTTGAAGTATGTTTATAATGAACTTAGATATTGAATTTTCTACTGCCTTCGAAAGGTGTCACGCCACGGCTTGCGACTCACTATGATTAAGATTTACTCTGTCGTGAACGCGCAATGACACTACTGCACTGGGTCTTTAACAAGATTGGGTGTAGGTCGTTTGACGCGGCCCTCCCCAGCAACATTGCCGTTTTTGCGCATGTGATTCAAATGTCACCTAACGCTGCTTAAGCCGCGCAATTTCTGTTTTGGGCAACTCGTCCAAACCATCCAATCTCTCGATTTACCATCATCTATCGGCCTAATTAGAGTCGCCACACACCTCGATGCGAGGCGAAATTAGAGTTGCTTCGCACCTAAACGCGAGGTAACCCTGATTAAGAGTGAAGACTAAAGGGTCAATGAGCATTTCAATCATCTTCATTAATCCAGTAACTAGTAGAGAAATTGTAAAGGGTCTCAGAAGTTATCGGTTTCATCCATCCCTTTATGCACAAAATTACATAAGTACTTGACATTTTTAAAAGTCATACCAGTATTTCAAATTCATTTACATTCATAGCCTACATTGGTACGGTTACGCTTACCATTTTTTTACGATTTTCGGTGTTACGCGTTCACCCTTCTACTGAAATGGGTATAACAGAGATCAGATAGAATAATCCTGTAGATTAAATGTCAGGGAATTATGCACATAAAAGTGTTTGAAGAATTCCAGAGTACTTGTGCTATTTCCGTAGAAGATTGACTGAATTTCAAGAAGGGTTAATTACCGCAGCATGGTGCAGTTTCGGATTGCGCTTCTTGCTACTTCTCAAGCTTTCTTTCTCTCCATTTGTACTCAGCATTTCTTGGCAGCGTGGTATTCCCGTATTCTTGCGAGGCTATCCTTCTCTTCTCTCTTCGTTTCTTACTAGATTAATGAGGATGTTTGGGAAGTTTGCTGATACCCCTTACTCTGTCTTAATGAGGATCGCCTCGTACCTAAGTGCGAAACACCTACGATCAGGTCGATAGCTGAGGGAGTCGAAGCATTACCTAATTCTGGATGGACGCCGCATCTTGCGCGGCGTAATTCGCGACGATTCGAACGGATCTGGCGCCTGTTGTTGGGGCACAAACCTGAAGTAGAGTAGATTAGTAGGGTCAGGTGATACTACTAATTTACTCTACTTCAAACCTGTGCTCCAATGCTAGGCGCCAGAGTCGTTCGGATCGTCGCTAATTTCGCCGCGCAATTTGCCGCGTCCATCCAGAATTGGGTGAATGTATCCATTCCCCCTATAGCTGAATGATTTGGACGAGTTGGTTGGCGCATAAATTGTGTTGGGTGGGGGTCACTAGCGGCTGGCCGCTCGACTGATCGCGCGATCTGCTCGGGACCGTCCACAGCGGCACCCATAACTAGCGCGGCCTCCTCGACCGCTCGAGCGACCAGTGGCGCGATCAGTCGAGCGACCAGTCGAGCGACCGGTCGCTATTGACCGGCGACCGGTCGCGCGACTAGTCGCGCGGCTGGTCGCCAGTCGCTCGTGAGATGGGTCCGCGAATAGTCGCGCGACTGGTCGTGGACTATGAAAGATGCCCCCCATCGTGCCGCCCATTTGACGCGTTTTGGGAGATGGGCAACACGTCCAAGTCATCGAGCAACCTACTGCCCATCTGTGGGTCTATGGACTACTTGAACTCGGTTTCGTCAAATTTGCCGGATGCGCCATTTTTCTGCCCTCGTCTGTCGCACTCCCGTTTGATGTAGTCTTTGAGTGTTGTGCTTGTCTCTCCAATGGAACCCCCACCGCCACCCCCGTAGGCTTCACCCAAGGTGTTTTCTCTGTGCTCTAGCCTCTTGCTGTCAAGGACACAGAGAAAGTTAAAGTAGTCATAACCATCCAGCTGATAGAAGTCCGATCGATGACGCGCTACTATAAGACGCCGAATCGTTGGCATGCTTGTATTCCGCTATCGGCGTGACGTCATCGATCGGGCTTCTATCGCTGCTATTCGATCACCTCGACGAGCTGTCCAGCTCGCAAACCGCGTCGCATGGGAAGGATCGCGCCAAACGACCGCCTCCCTTGTGGGGTACAGGACGAATTTTCGATCGCACCTAATCAAGCTCGCCTCGCACCTAGGCGCGAAGTGACCTCAATTAGGTGCGAGGACTCCGCGGTAATTACGCTGCCCGCATTCGCTACTAGTTGAGTTGAAACTTGTCATTTACGAGGATAATGACAGTTAGAAAAATGAAGATTCTATTAAAAAACGTTCTTCTTTTGAAGAAAAAGTTCCAATATCAATTCCAACGGTTCTGAGAGTTTTATTTACACGCATGGTAAATGAATTCAGTATATTTTGTGAATAAAGTTTGTGGGATATGGGAGAAAACGGTTCAATTCAATAGTAATAAGAATTTATAAGCAAAAAAAACTTAGATAGTTTTGTTTGTTACGAATCTGGACATCTTTATACAAAATTCTTGTATTTCCTGACGGCTTGCTCCTTGCTGTTAAAGTTCATCAAACCTAAGAAAATGTAAAATATTCCGTACGGTCGAAATGGAAACGTGTAGGGCAAAGGTTGTGATGATGGAATCCAGGTGCTTTGGAGGAGACTGTGTAGACGCAGAACTTCCAAAAAAATTATTTTGTAGTGCTAGGCTTTCCGGAGCAGGAGTGAAAAGCTCGGAAGTGGAGGAAATGGGCCACATGGACCGCGCACTCTTAATAGTTGGGGGCGGGAGGACACCCTGTAAGTTCATCGAAACAGTACAGTGTGTCTCCAGAATACATAGTAATTTCTTATAAAGTAAGCAGTGGTAGTTAAAGCACTCACCCAACTAGTTAAATAGTCCTCGACGACCTCTTCTCAAGGTGTTGAATTTAGCCTCAAGACTTGCTAACAATAAGTGCCGTAAAAACTGTGAAATGGCCAGCATGGTGAGCCGTAGGGCGTTCAATGACCTCTCAATGAAGAGTAGTCCCAATACTAAACAACTCTATAGAGCTGCGTCGCTTCTGTAAAGGTTGTATGATATCGCAAATAAGCGAAAATACCGAAAAAAGAAGTGAACTAAACTGTTTTACCCATTTTCCAGAAGCTTGGAATGAAATATATGAACTTATTCACTATGAGTGTAAATAAAACTCTCAAAACCGTTGAAATTGATACTGGAATTTTCCTTTCAAAAAACTCATTCTTTTAAGAGAAACTTCTTTTTTTAACTGTTATTATCCTCCCTAAATGACAAGTTTTAACTCGATTAGTAGCGAGTGCGGGCAGCGTAATCACCGCGGAGTCTTCGCACCTAATTAAGGTCACTTCGCGCCTAGGTGCGAGGCGAGCTTGATTAGGTGAAAATTCATTTGCGCATCCTCCCTTGTGTGGGTGACAACTGAAGCCTAGGCGCCCAAATGGGTGCTTTGAGATCCAACGGCGTGCGTTGTTTCAATTCAATCGACGACCGACTGATCGATTGCGTTGTCGGCCACGTGTTGAAAACGCAGGACAGACTGCGTCCAGGGCTGCGTGAGTGGTACCGGTCGGTATTCAGCGTTGTCAATACGTAGCCGGCAACGCTGTCGGTCGGTTGGTTGTCGATTGGAACAACGCACGTCGTTGAACCCTGAAAGCAACCGATAGTGGCTGCGAAAGGCCGTACCAAACGAACCCTTCCCAAGCAGATTTAACCAAGTCGGCACTGTTTGCATTAGTGCGCGAGTGGCAATTCCTTTCGTCTGCTAGTTCTATGCTTCAGGGGAACCGAAAATAGCATTCAGAAGTAGCACCATTCAACGATTACTACCCATTACCTATACTTGGTTTAAGTCTCCTGCAAAATATCATAAAGTCGTTCAGAACCGCGCTCCTCCTGTGGGACTTTGTCTTGTGTTGTTCAATTCTTCTGCTCATATGCAAGCTTATCCTTCGGACATGTTTCCCGAGCCTCCAAGTCTCTAAAATTTCACTTTATTTTTCCATACCTACGTAACTGAGAGCAGTGAAAATGTAGTTGGGGGAGTGCAGCGCCCTTTTGAAACATTGAAGAGTAGAACGCATAGAAGAGGGGTTGCCGACCTTGATTGTTCTCAGAAATGCTTTTTAGCCAAAAGAAATATTGTTTTCACCTAACTTCGGGAAGGGGAGGAACGGGTGGTTGAGATGGTTATCTCGTGCAGAAAGCTGAAATGAGATAAGAGTTGAGCGTTCAATTGGCTCACGCACCCCATAGCTCCTCCCCTTCTGAGGTTATGTAAAAAATGCGCAAATTATAGCATAAAAAAGCTATGAAGGATTCCTAAGCACCATTACGGACTCCGCTACACTTCCTTCCCTGCGCTCTAGCCGTCAGCGACTCATAAGGGGCTGCTTCCCCCCTCCCCCCTTCATTTTCATCTCAATAGCTTATATGTTCTAAATCGTTACGTTGACACATGGCTTCTTTCTTTCCTCGCAATGCTTTGCGCGGTGACCATGTCTTCGATGAAATTGCTCTTTTTTGAAGCGGTAATTTTTGGAGGATCGCCTATCAGGGCTAAGTACATTTGTTTTCGTTCTGTCTTCAAGAGCTCCTTCTAATCAACAATGCTAAAAAATTGAACGAACTAGACCTCGACCTATCAGATATCAGATTATAGGTTCGCGAGGTCTATAACTGATAGTGTACCGAGACGTGAGTTCATGTATGGGGTAACAGACAGCAGGTGTGTGTATACACTTTCTATTACCTATATGTATCAAGTTGCATTACACGTCTGTGATGTGATACCTAGACTCCGCTTTACTGAGACTCTTAACTAAGACTCTTAGAGGCAAAGAAAATAGGATGCACTTGCTTATCCTCTTCTTCCTGGGACAACACGGCACCTAATCCGTATGCTGATGCATCCGTACAAATGACGAATACCTCCCTACGTGCTGGTCTACGTCTGGTTGTTTCAGCACAGGGGCTCTAGTTGTGAGGTCTTTTATCTTCTAAAGGGCCTCTTCCTGCTCTTTCCGCCACGCGCATTTGACCTTGAACGATGTTAGACTGAAACGACATTCTGCATGCTTCGAGAATCCCATGCATGACTTTCTGCGAAAGGATTCCACACAAAAGGATGCCATATTAAGGGAACTCCGTAGTTCCTTTGCATTCTTTGGTGTAGCATACTCTCGAATAACTGAAACATTGCTGGGTCCATATGAACCCCTTCTCCACCTACATTGTTTCCTAAGAAATGAAACATTTGTTTTCGTGAGACGACACTTGAGTCTTCAGAAGGACAGAATCTATCAATTTCTGAAACACTGGTAGGCTCGTACTCAGTCCAAATAGCGTCACTCTGAAACGATATAGCCCTTCCGATGTCGCAAGAGCGGACTTCTCCTTCGCATGGTCCGCGAGAGGAATTTGCCAATATTCGCTACACAAATGTAACGTGGAGAAAAACAGTTTCCCTGCACGACTTTGCAGGACGGCCCCGATGTTTGGCAGTGGGTATGCATCTAGCTTGATTTTCTTGTTCGGTTCCCTTTAGTCGATACGCGATCGAATGGAACTGCCCTTCTTCTCGACAAGAGTCGCAAAAGCTCAATCAGATTTGCTTGGCTCCCTCTCATCAAGTCCAGAAGCAACTCTCTATGTTTCGGCCTCACTCCCAACGGGAGTTTCCGCGCTTTCATTCTTATCGGTGGGCTATCCCCACTATCTATGGACATGTGCACTGAATTGGCCTGACAAAGTTCTCCGTCCGACACTGCAAAAACCTCTTCATAGCCGTTTAGTGGCTTCTGAACATCGTTATCTATACTACTTGTCTCTATGTTTTTAATTATCGTTACTCTTCAAGTAATCGCCTTCTTTCGAGCTGAGTCATCATGTTTCATTTTTCAAACGACATCAGTTTGTTGAAATCTTCCCACCTTTCATGCCATTTATCCGTATTCCAATGTTCAACCTCTTCACTCATTTTCAGAACCATGGCCTGGTCGCTTTTATTACATACGGGTAGCCTGTTTTCTGGTTTTTACGGAATTCACTCCTGCTTCCAAACCCTGCTTACATGACCATAACTCTTTCTGCGGCAGCATCTCCTTCTCCTTCACACACCACTTTCACTAGAGCTGTCTCTTTAGGTGGTATATAGCGTCTTCCCACTAACCTTATTGACACCTCCATTTTTCCTTTACTAAGCTGTCTCCTTGCCTGTTTTCCTCTATTGAGCTGTTTCCGATGATCATGTAAATGCCTAGCTTACTTAAAGCATTCATTCCCACAATCACTTCAAATTCTTCCCTTGGGCTGATATGAATACTACTTCTTGGATACAGCCATCCTTCAACTCGACCTGTGAGTAAACAGCTGCAAGGAAGTCCACCTTCCTGACTGATGCTTTAAAGACTGGTTTGGGCTTGGCTTTGGATGTCATTCTCAGCGAATCTTAGTTCACACCTTTGTCCTGTGCTCTTGCCAACAATTCTACAGGATCGATGCTAACCATTGACCCTATGCCTAACAATGCTCGGCAGTGCTTGCCCAACACCTTGCGAGGTATTGTCAGTCGCTCTCCGATGATATCGCTTTCTTTCGATCCCTTTCCGCTTATTGTCATCCACATGTATCTGGCTTCGTTGATGATTGACGACAGTGTTCTTCGCTTCTAGGCCCACTTCCTTGTGTTCAATCTGTTATACTCTTGCTGCTTGGGTTGGACATCATCTGCCACATGCCCATACTTAGAGCAGGTATAGCATTTTCCACTTTCCGTAGATGGTTTTCTATTAGACTGCTGTGGCCCGTGTCTACCGAGGTCCACCTGCCCTTATTGTCTCGCCTACGCTCCCCTCTGTACTGGGCTTCCCTATCATCGAATCTTGCCTCCCTGCAGCAATTATACTGCATGGCTCTTGTCTTCCACGCAGGCAAAGGTATTCCTTACACCTCGCCAGGATCAGCTTACACTGCTCTATGCTAAGAACAAGACTTAATCTCCTCATATGCCCTATGTGGCTCCACATGAAGAGCACCAACCAGCTGGAAATGCTCGGGCCAACTACTCAAATTATTCAGAAGTTCTGTGCAAGCTCCTAGGACCGTTCCTCCACTGTGCCTTCAGGGTTTGCTTGCTTACTTAGTTCTTCCAACACCATACCGAATTCGGCAGCATCCTGAATGGGTCGCATTCTTAAATGGCTCATCTCAGTCAGTGCTCTTAGTCTCGATGCAGTTGAGCCACAAGCCAACAGTTTTGCTATTTGCGGCGTTATAGCGTTAAAACCCTGTTCCGTGACTCTCTGTGGTAGAGACAAGAAATTTCTTAACTTGCCCTGCTAAGTGATCGTCTGCCGGAATGTCAACTAATGTGACATCACACGTTATCACGCCCTGATAGTTTCTCCTGAATTTTTCACGTGCGAAGCTTTCATTCTTAGCCCCTCTGAAGATCCCTTGGTCAGCACACTTTGCAGCCCGTAGGTGGTTAACTAACTGTACGTTGACATCTGACCTGGGCATTCCTGCTTCGGCGCCGCCACTGCCTCCGTTGGCTGCAAATGTTGTCCCAGTCGAGTAGAGGTTCCTCTGCAAAGGCATGTTATCTCGCCTTGCGTAATCGTAACTGAGCGAATCTTGCGTTCTGGGTTCGAGCATACCTGCGACCATCTTGTCCCCGCCTTGCCTCAAGAGATCTGCGACACAATCCTTGATCTGCGAGGTGTTCACATCTAACATCTAACTGAGATCGAAACTATATGTCCATCACGCTCAATTGTCGCCACATAATCCCTCCAGCATTCCTTGCTTTTTATTCCTCTCTCTGTTAGAGGGGCACTTATGGAAGTTATTAGGGCCTTCGCATACGAAGTATTCTTTCCATGACCTCTATACCGCTTGCCCAACTCCTCGCCCATCTTACTCTATCCTAATTCTATGCCATATTTGGCTTGTTGCGATGCTTTCATTTCTCCCTTTATAGCCGATAGTCTCTTATGCTCTCATGTAAGACTTTCGTCACCTCCTCCTGCTCTTTTCCTAGCCCTTTCCCCTTCTCACAATCCCATAGGTTGCTCACCTCATGAGGAGGACTGTTCTCATTTCCTCTTGTTTCTCAGCCATCGTGGTCCATTCTCGAACAACAGCCATTTGTTGACTCTTCCAGCATGGTAGCAGCATGATTCCGCATGCTTTCTCTGTAACACAGCGCCCTTACTTTACACCCTTGTGCAGAGTGCGTTTACACTCTGCACAACGGGCTTTTTTGCTTGGGTCCGGGAACGATCATTGACGGTACGCCGGAACATTCTACACCCTGCACAACGGGCTTTTTTGCTTCTGAGCCCGGATACGATCCTCGAGCGTACGCCTGGACACTCGTAACTAAACCACACCAGATTCAGGGCACTGGTTCGAACCGATGTGAGGTCCCTTCCTAGGGACTTTGAGACTACACGAATAGGGGTGCCTCCGTTCCGAGTGTCAGGCGAAACACAAGATCTATAAATTCATTGTAACACCAATAAAAAACACGAACAATGAAAACGAAGACCAGTCAAGTAGGAGAAGATCTGATGAAAAGATTCACCAGTGGGTCGAGCACAGAGGGAGCCGCGGGAGCTCCAACCGCAAAAGAACCGGCCACTTAGGCCTTCCTCAATATCCTGATTTCACCTAGCCCGCCAACCACGGAGGTTCGTCTCACCAGCACTCATTAAGGGTGCTATGTCGATGGTGTCTCAGGGCACGGAGTCCACAAACTCTTTGGGGGTAGACGGTTGGCGGCGGGTGGAAAGGAAACTAATGACGACCTCTCCCTCTCGAGGGTCCCCTTAATACAGTTCTTCTCGCGCCTCTTCTTTCCTCAGCCATGTTTACGTCCTACCCCCCTACTTCCTGATCACCAGATCACATACAGTAATCTGATCACCCTCGACCCATCGGTGTATTGGGCCCAGCTATTGCAGAAGCCTACCGATGCGATTTTCTCTGTACCATCGTGACACTTTCAATGCTCACATTCTTATTTAGAATTGGCGGCACGGCTCATAGCATAATAATTGTTTCCTTAGAAGGAAAAGAAGACGTATGATTGCAGGTACCGTACAAATGCGTCGCCGTCTGCGTTAGTGTGGGTGTCGTGCCTTATAAGCTATTCGTCGTGGCCCCAACTCTCCACTGTGAATAGCGCAGCCTTAACAGTGCAGTGCAGTTAGGTCATCATAACACGATCGATTTTGTGTGCTCTGCTCTTATCCAACGGATACGGTATATGGACGTTTTTTCATCCCTACCGTGTTCTCATACTATTCAGTGGACACCGTACATAGACCTTCACTTCATTCCGATCGTGTTCTTCTATTATTTAGTGGATACCGTATATAAGCCTTCTCCGTCTTTACCGTGTTCTCCTACTGTTTAGTAGACACTATATGTGAACCTTATATGGACCAACAGCTTGTGCTACCGTGTCCTCTATTATTGCAATGAATACCGTATATAAACCTTCACGTCGTCACTACCTGTTCTCCTTTTTTCATTGGATACCTCATACAAACACTTGCTCCACTTCTGCATTCTCTTCTCATTCGAGGGACACCGTATGTAAACCTTATATAGACCCTCACTCGTCCCTACCGCGTTTCCTCTTTTCCAGTGGATAGCGTATATGAATCTTCAGTCCCCTCCCCCCTCCCGTGTTCTCCTCTAGTCCAATGGACATATACATGAACCTTTACTGATCCCTACCCTGTTCTCGTGTTATCTTGCTATACTACTATTGGGTTGTCCGAAAAGTTCCCGCCGATTTTTGTTTCATCTTTGAATGAAAATTCCTAGAAGAAGAAATCCATTGATTGAACAATATATCCTCCATTCTGTTCAGTAAGGATTCGCCTTCTTCCTGTAAGTTTTAGTACCCCACTTTCATAGAAGGTTCCATACCTAAAATCGAAAAACCCTCTCAGGTGCTTTCTGCAGTACTCCAGCGAATTGAACGATTTTCCATTCAAGGGATATTGCAGAAACCCAAACAAGTGGTATTCTGATGGTGCTATGTCTGGACTATATGGGGGTGTGGTAAGACATTCCACCCGTGCTTCAGCAACTTTTGACGAGCGGCCAAATATTCGTGTGGTCTGGACGTACCCTGTTGGAGGATTACGCCCTCACAAATGGCCACTTCGGGTCGCTTTTGGTCTATCGCTCCTCCATATTTTCTAGCTAACTGTAGTACCTTTCCTAAGGCATCTTTTGATTGTGCGAAAACAGCTCATGGTTAGTGATTTCCCTGAAATCCCATCAGCAACTCGGCATAGTCATCCGCACCTGGATTTTGACATTTGCAGCGGTTTGCGACGGCTTACTAGGGGGCTACACGATCGTTTCCGCTCCTCATTGCTGTACACAACCCGATTTTCGTCCCTCGTGCTCATGCGTTTCAGAAACGGCTCATTTTTATTTCGTTGGAGCAACGAGTCGCACACGGAAGCGCTGTCCATCGCATTGCGCTCGCTCCTTTCGCGAGATATCCAAACATGAAGACGCTCTACAAAAGCAAGTGTCTGCAGATGACCACGGATGGTTAATTTCGAAACACTAAGCGCTTGTCCTACTCCATGAGGAGTGATGTGACGATTCGCTTCGGTTAACATTTTGAGTTGATCGTTTAAGCTGATGATAGTCTCCCTAAGGGATGCCGGTCTTCGAAGGCAAATTCACTCTGTTTGGATTCTGCAAACTAGTTGTGCACTGTACGCTCCTCTAGGGCATGGTATACCTAAACGTCATATATCTTACATGCGGCTTGAGCCGTATTCTAGGCCTTGCGGTAAAAGAAATAGCTCAGATGCCGAAAATGCACGCTGTGGTTCTCCATTTTCATACGAGCCCTGTACAGAAGAACTCCGACAAATGTTGACAGAATCTTAACAGAAATATAGAGGAGGATCTACTCTTTTAGAAAACATATAACTTTATTAGGCTGGGTCCTTGATCTATTGTACAACGGTCGATAAATCCGGGGTGTCAAAAATCGGCGGAAACTTTTCGGACAACCCAATATATATAGTACCCTAGGTGTGTTGGTTTGTCGGTGCGTTTTGTGTGCGATAGAAGTTTTGGCCGCAAATTCGTAACCCCTGTTTACGTAGATCTAGAGCGTAAAAGTTTGGTGAGAGTACAGGAGGCGGGATGGGAACATTCATGTAAGTAATGTAGGATTTGACGGCACCGTATGTACTCGGTGACAGGAACTGATAATAACTAAGAAGAGAGATAAGGGACCTCAGAGAGCCCCCTTCCGATCAAACTCCTAATGTCTTATACGATGTACTACGATGTAGCTTTGACCGTTCAGTATGTTTCATTCGATAAAGCGGGATGCTAAGGTAGGGTGACAAGAGTGATTGGTAAGTGCAGCGATAGGGACCCATCAGCGGCAATATGACAAGCAGAGGAGAATTTTGTTCATATATTGCCATTAGATTACGACCGCTACCCAGCAAGGTTAGTGACTTAATGAAGGATCCTCTTTGTTCATATCATTTGCAACAAAACTTAACCGACCGCCAGCAATTTTGAATTCTCAACTAATGATCTCTCCGTAAAGAGAAAAGTCCATTGATGACGTCATCCAATAATGGTGATTTCATCGCACGAAACCTTTGTAAGTACCACCCAAGGCTTTGGTTGTCTAACCGTTAAATTTTTAATGGGTATTTATTTTTTGAAAGAGCAAAAGATCGACACTTCCGATCAGAGGTGTAAGCATCGACTTTCACTGAATACTACTTGCACTGCCCTGTTGGTTTTGTGTCGGAGTTCGTTTACAGGAAACGTTATTTGTTTCAAAGAAGTAGTAAAAAGTCAGCCGATTACTGCAACTTTTGTCAAAGAAGGAGGGAAGCCCGGCGTTAGTCGGGCGAACCGAGTGGTTATATATATATATATATATATATATATATATGTATATATATATATATACATGCATACATACATATATATGACGCGTTAGGCGTGTCTGTTGGTATGTCTGTATGCTTGTGTGTGCGTTTGTTTGTTTGTGTTTGTGTGTATGGTCGACCGGAAATTAACGACTTCCGTTCCCGTCGACCTAGTTGGTTCAAATTTGGGAGTACAGGTGGCAGGATGGGACCTCTTATGGTAGTGGCGGGACCGAACCCCGCCCTCGGGGGGGGGGGGGGGGNGGGGCATGCGCGAAATTTGTCAGTTAGACCCTAGGATTTCAATCTTTGTATGAGTGCAGGCGGCAGAATGGGATAACTTATGGTAGTGGCAGGACTCAACCTTGCCCACTGGGGCGAGCCGTGCGTCAAAATTGCTAATTTGAGCATGGGACATCAAATTTGGTGGAAGCGAAGGCGGCAGGATCAAGACAGATCGAGGGGCGCAGTATGCGTGGAATGAGCATAATCTGAGTAAAGGTACGCAGTCAATTCGGGATGAGTGGGGAACGGACCAAATTACTCAAACCCGCAGGACTTGAGCAGCACTTCGCCCATGGCGGGTGGGGAGCGCATGGGGTGAGTTGGTGTGTGTATGGGAGTTTTGCTGGAAATCCCCGTTCCCTTGTTCTTCGAAGAAGAGCAGTCAAATTTTGAAGAATGCAGGAGTCAACTTTAACTCACGATGGAGGAGAGCCTGACGTTAGCCGTGTGATCCGACTGGTTCAAAAGATGCCGTATATAGACCTTAACTCCGGCTTTAGCGTGTTCTCTTCTTATCCACCGCACCGCATGCAAACCTTATATCGAATACACAGCGAGATGGATCGAATATTCGCATACGCTTGCATATTCCTTCATTTCGTCGCACCATGTTTTCCTCTTATCCAGTGGATAGCGTGTGTAAGTCTTTAATACATCCCTACCATCTTATCCTATTGTTCATCTTATACCGTGCATGAGCCATCACCGCGTCTCCACCGTGTTTTCTTCTTAGCCAATGTATCCCGTATGTAAACCTTATGAGACCTTCATTTCGTCCCTACCGTGTTACTCTCATCCATGGATAGCGTATGTGAATCTTTACCCCGTATCGCTGTGTTCTCCTATTATCCAATGGACAACATATATAAACTTATGGTTTTTGAATGTTAACGTCGGCCAACCGGCACTGGAACCCTAGTTATGCGATATCTAGGTCACTTTCGGCCCGACAATGTCCCATGTTCAATCCCTGGAGACGCAGGTTTATTCTAAAGGGAATCTCAGAGTTCACTTTTATCATGCCGTGCTCTTAAAAGTTTCTAAGTTTACCAATTAATTACTTGGATGGTGTTGTCAATGAAGTCCCAAGCGCTTACCATAAAAGACAGCGGAGGTGGTGTAGTGACATGTGACGCACTTCACACACGCATGGCCACGCGTTCGAGTCCCTGCTCGATATGCGTAGGCCAACCAAGCCTTCCATCCCTCCGGGGTCGGTCACTTGGTACCAGACTCAACTGAGAGTATAAGAGCATCGGCTGGCCACGCAGGTGTATAGGTGCCATACGCATCTGATGCGCCACTACAATTTTGAATGGAACTCGATTGCGTGGGCGCGTCCCTCAGACAGGATTGATTAATGCCCTGAGACTATCCATTTACCCTTTACCATAGACGACCACAAAAGTCATGGACGTAACTGAGCTCACAGCGGCGGCTTGGAGCATTGGTAGGCGTGACGCTTTATATTCACGAGATCAAGGGTCGCATTTTGTGAGGGATGCGATCTTTGCATTTGCTGTGCTTTTTCGTCGGGGACGAGAAAGCCTCTTCATGTGATCTCCGCATTATACTCCGCGTAACCTACTTTCATCAACCTAAAATTGGTTTGAACCTGTTGGCGATTTTTCGCGTAAACAATTAGGCATTTTCGTGCGCGGAAATTGGAGATCTGAGTGAGCGAGTAAAATGAATATGATGAGCAGTCAGTCGATGTTTGGGTGGGTGCGATCGTGCATAGCCGCTCTGGATTTATCAACACCAGTTTTGCTGGTGAGGGTCTTTTGGACTCTTTCAAAGATCATCAGACTATATTTTGCACTATCTCCACATGAAAGCTAAAGGTAATGAACACCCCATCTGGTACTATGACGCTACTACACCTACTGGACCTTTTTTTCTTATGGCCGCGTGAAAATATGTTTAACTGGATCGCCTAATGTGTGTCGTGGATTGGCACAAGTTAGCATAAAACCACCGTATAACTTCTTCCATGTCTAGTCTATTCGTTGTAAGTTTGCCGTCCTCCTTCTTCAAACATGAAAGTCGAATTCTGTGGTCCTGAAAATCCCGATGGTATTGCTTCACACTGATTCTGTTTAGGGCTGCCTCCGGTGGTCTCATCTCCCTGTGTAGCTGAAGATATCGCCGCACTGCTTGTCTGCAGCTGATACTTGCTAAGCAACCTTTCAAGATGTGTGGCGTTCTGGTCAAGCCTCAAGCTTCTTCTTGTCCTGAGTAGGTCCCTCGTCGCAAGTGAAACGTGAGGGGAAACTTCCACTCGAACTCGAAACTTGTTTTATTCAGCACAGGTGAGGAGACCCCCAACCAGCGCGTCGTAGCCTTCGGTCGGGGCATTCATGATCTGTGGGTCATATCGGAGACAAAGCGTCGTTCAGAACCTCTCTGTTGCATACAGCATGCTTCGAGCTCCTTGCCCGATGTTGAAAGATCTTTCCAGCTTGTGACTGAATCTGATCTTAGTGCGAAAGCGTCGATGATCAGAACCGCTGCAAAAAGATGGTACCACAACAACAGCTAGTAAGCACCACTTTCTGTTCTTAATATGTGGTCCAGTTCAGCATGAGTTGTACCTTTGGAGACTTCCATGACCAGCGGCGATGTCCTTTCTTCTCGAAAATTGATTTGCCGCGGAAGAGTCGAGCCGCAGAGAGAAGTCCTGTTAGACAGTTTCCGTTCTCGTTTCTGTCCCCCATTCCAAACCTTCCAATTCTGTTCTCCTCCTCTGATGCTTCGCCAAGCTTAGTGTTGAAATCCAACAACGAATTTCTAGAACTTTTCGTTGTGGATGTTTCACTCCAGCTGGTAGTAAAACGCATCGAGGCCTACTTCGTCAGCTGTAGAGTGTGGAAAAAAACAGTTGACGATGGTCTTCAGGTGCGCATGTCATCGGCGTAGGTGGCAAAGCCAGGAGACAGGATCTCGTGGGAATCGATCGGTGCACGACAAAGCCAACCGACGTTTCACATGGGAAATTTTCACCCCGAATGGTAGGGGTTCCATCATTCTTTCTTCTTACGTCGATCCTCCTGCTCTTGGTTTCTTGCGGCAATCGCGTGATACATACCGTGGCGAGTCGCTTCGAGGAGCTCTTGAAGAGCGCCAATGGAAGAAATCTTGCCCGCATTGTAGGTATCAAGTAGGAAACAGCCTCCGTGTCATGTAGAGGGGGTCCTAAATCCAAGGCGTCGTGAACAACCCGAGCTTTCTTCGCCTTATGCCGACTGCCATACCATCCGATCCTGCAGACTTCAGATTCATGTGATAATCCAGAAATCCCACCTTGAAAAACAGCATTCTCTGGAAGTTCCCAGGTTCTTTTCGGGGGTTTCCGTTCCTCCGAAAGTGATAATTGCGATTGCAAGCATGGAAAGGGGTACAACTCCCGGCCCTGACAAGATTTCAGCAATCCTGCCCCGTGCAGGTGGTTACGAACTTCACGCGCTTTTCGCAACACGCATGACGTCCTACCTGCACAAGGAGAGGATCCTCAATCAGTGGAGAAACTCGCGGATCGCCATTCTTCAGAAGAAAGGAGACCGGGATGATCTTTGCAACTACCGCCCAATAGGCTTGTTGAGTGTTCTTTACTGCTGTTCACGAAGAGCATTCTAACCCGCATATCGCCAACGCTGGATGAATCTCAACCTGTTGAGCGGGCTAGATTCCGGAAAGGATTCCACTGCTTAGAACACATCCAAGCGGTCGCACTAGTTATCGAAGTGTGCCGACTCCCTGACTCCCGAATGCCCCTTGTGCTTACCTTTGTTGACTATGAAAAAGCTTTCAGCACTGTCGAAACGAATGTGGTCTGTGAGCACTGCTTTACCATGGGATGGAGCCTCCCTACGCAATCCTCCCTATTAGGACACCACTATTTCGCCGAGTCTGTTCACAGCCGCGCTGCAGTGGGTTATGAAGTCGGTAGACTGGGACGAGAGGGGCATTCGTGTGGATGGGAGGTTCATCTCAAATTTTGTGTTGCAGACGACGTTCTTTTTTCGAGAAGCGTCGCGGAAGCGGAAACTATGATTGCAGAGAAGACACTGTTCATGAAGAATGTTTGAGCTGGCGAAGGTCAAATTAAGACTGATGGTACAGCTATCAAGAGAACCTTCTTACGGTCATCTCTGGCGTTCCATGATCACGGACAACGACATGTAGGGAGAACTAGTAGAACGGCAGAAAGCAGAATGGGCGGCCTCCGGACTTCTGAATAAAATCACAGACAATCCGGCTGGACTTCGCGCCAGTTTGTTCGGTTCCACACTTTCGTGCGCTATGTTACTCTCGTAGACTAGGGTGACCAGTGCATCTACGCCAAAGACTTTGAGCGTAAGTTACAAAGCACCAGAGCGGTTTGTTTCGAGGCTCAACCGGCTTCCTCAGTACCGAGCCAGACTACACAGCTCCGACATGCGCAGAATGTCTCGTCTTCGCGATCCGGTGGAGTACATGAGGAATGCCAACAAGAGATGAAATGCAGACGGGTGGGCAGGAAGGACGGTTGAGTGGGGGCCACTGTAGGATTCTCATGGTTTAGATGAAGACTTACTGTAAGATGGTGGGATGCGCTCGTAGACCACGTGAAAGAGCTGCGAATGCAGCTGAACGATTCCTCTCACCGCCATCTTCGTCGGGTCTTGAGTCAACCATGGATGGCGATGGTATGGCGAAAGACAGGAGTGAATGATCAGTTGCTGGTGCTCGTATTTATTTATTTATATGGTAATACATCACAAGGATGTGACACGAGAAAATAAATAGAAAATATAATTCCCTCAATTCGTATTTAACGAAGACGAGCTGTATAATTTTGATATGAGTATAAGCATCACCTCATACGTAGTAGCTCATTATTTCAACTTTTGCATGTACACTCGCTACTCGTCTACTTTCAATCCTGTTCTATTGAATCTGGTAGATTTCTCTTCAATTTCTGTTATGACATGCTGCTGACTTTTTAAGCACTCAGCCAGGTGATTTTGAGACTCCTTCACAGTTCTGTTTTACGTCTGGTTAAGTGAGTGGTTGTGAAACAGCGGCCCGTGGTAATTTTTTCTTGTCCGTTGCTCAGACTCTTTGTTTTAAATATTTTTTGCTTTATAGTAGCGTCTCCTCACCTAGAAATGTTTCCAGTTGTGAATATTGTGTGGATGAGAAGAGCAAAGAAATCGTGGCCGTATTGAATGGATTGAATAGGAGCCGAACCACCTCAAGCATCAAAAAGGTCGCTCAGGGCGGTAAAATTGGCATGCGAAGTTTTTCGTGTATGAGGAAAAAGCCCCCACAAAATGCAAAAATCGCGTTTTCATCCCAATCCATGGCCTTCTGCATCGAAGTCAATCTTAGCAGGGCTTCAAACCACTTCTGTGACCGCAGTTACGTGTATGTCTTTCGTGTTTGTTCATGTTAACCATTCACCTAGAACCATCTTCATGGCTTCATTTAGAAAATCGTTAGGCAACTTTAGGCTCAGATTCGAAATCAGCACCTGAAAACACTTCTAGCGATATTGATCTCATTTCAAATGACCACTTCGACTTGGAGTTGGGACTCCTTATAACATTTATAGACAGCTAGGCCTCCTGGATCTCGCTTCTTTTGCCACAGCTTGTGGGCTTGCTTCTGCTTTGCTACTCGTTGAACTTCAATATTCCAGAACCGCAGTACCTTGTACCTTCTGGTCGACCTGGAGTCTCCTCCAGTGTTTCTTTTGCTGTAGAACGACCTGTGGAGTACTTTTCCATTTTTGCCGGGTAGGTTTTTGGAGATATGGGAGACCAGCTTCCATTATCTCTGCTTGAGACCTTTTTTCGGCTTGGTGTAGCTTCCACCAACGGATCCTCCGCTTTGTTCCTGTCTTTAACTTGGTAACCTGATGGCTATGTCCGATAGGGAAGGCTTGCTATGCGGAGTGCCTTGATATCCTTTAGGGTTATCTTAACGAGCTCATGGTATATTTCCGTTTTTCTTGCTTCGCCGCTGTAGGCTACCTTCTGTCTATCCTTTCTCAGATGAGGTACTATGTAAAGGGTAAGGATAAAGTCTTGGGGTGTCGATCAATCCCGTCAGAGGGGTGCGCCGACGCATTCGACTTCCATTCAGAATCGTAGTGGCGCATTGAATGCGTATGTGGCCTATACAACGACGATGTGCCAGTGTTACGGTGGCCAGCCAATGTACAAATCAGTGCTTTTATCCTCCCAGACGAGTCTGGTACCAATTAAGCGAAGGGTATCCCGGAGGGATGGAAGGCTTGGTTGGCCTAGGCAGATATCGATCTGGGAATCGAATCCGTGACCATGAGTGTGTGAAGTGCGCCACATGTCACTACACCACCTCCGCCCAAGGTAAAATTTACTGCTAGATATTGGCTGCCTTCGAGTCAAGCACCCATTTTTTCTTCGTTTCTGACGACTATTACTCTACTGTTATGTAAAAAAAAACGTCGGCACTTTTGGACCTTCACGATCACTTCTACTATGGCTTCCAGATCTTTATTCGCATGGTGAGTGTCCTCTTTCGGATCTGTTCTGATGGCATCGTCAAGGTTCAGATAGAACCCATCTTTTTCGTAATCAACTAGTCGACTTGCAGTGCGTTAAAATAATCGACTTGCAGTGCGTACATGGAGGTTTTGGTCTAGCACTGTTTTGTTCTACCCTCACAGATCTGATTAATTCTGATTCTTAATATGTTAAGAGCGGAGACCGAGCTCATGGGGCACTTTGTTACTGCTATTCGAGCATTTCGTTTGTTTTTCCCTCGGTTGTTCACGAGCCTTACACCATCCCCGATTCCTCTGACTTTTGCCCATTTCCAGCATGTTTCTGAAGCCGTAGTGCTTGGATGTTATCGCGCTTTTTTAGATAATGTGTAAGGAAAGTGCGAAGTCGAGATAAAGATAGAGAGTAATATTACGAAATATCCGTGCGGGGGAAGAGCTGCCTATAAAAGGGCACGGATCTTATCCGGTGATTCATTCTTGCCTGGAGTCAGTCTCGGATTACCCTAGAAGCGGGATATCTTTCCGACACGCACGTTAGCCTCATCCCCAAGAAGAGGGGGAGAAACTTTATAAATTGGTGCCCTCAGAAGTAGGGCCAGCACTCTTCCCTCTCGTTAGGATTCATTTAGTGCCATTGTACTTTAAACTTGGTATTGTACACTAATTGTATCTCAACCTTTGTATTATACACTAATGCATTGATACCAATTGTATTGTCTACTACATATCACTTATATCTCGGTGAAGATCTCTTGCTTTAGCTGTAGTGTGTGCCTTAAGGATAAAGCTGTTATTTTACTGCTCTGTTCAACGGAATGCTGTACTATCTCTTTGATATCGCATCCGTATAGGCTGGCTAGTACTTCGAGTGTTTCCCTACTTTTTCATCTAAACGTCGAGTTCCTTTCAGCGCTAGCGTTCTCACCCTGTTCAGTTGTAATTCCGCTACTCCAATTTGGTCGCTTACCGCACTGTACACCTTTTCTCGCACTTCGCTATTTGTTCGAAATGCCATGCCCAAAGCATCATCTACTACTGTTCTGATTTTGCGTAACTCGGATCTGAGTTTCTCTACTGCTTTCGTAATCTCACTTACCGTAGGATTCACATCCGCTTCCTCTGTGAACTCTTGGTTTGCACTTTCGAGTTCATCTGCGAGGCTCTGCGCCATCTCGCTGTCTTCCTCCATGGCCGTGGCACACTGTCTCTGCAATGTACTTTGGCACGTGGTACGGTACTATGATCGACTCGCGATCGATACGGCTCAGGCTTAGGTCACCTCCGACCTCGGACTTCTCACAATAAAGAAACCGATATTTTAGTTTTCCTCGCGAACCTCTTCTGGGTCACAAGGTGATGCTGCTGTTTTACTGTGTTCGAGCCGGCTTGGCCCCCATGTAAGGTTTGGCGGTAATTTGGTGATTACCTTGCTTGACTCGAACAGAGCAGTAAAATAACAGCTTTATCCTTAAGGCACACACTACAGCTAAGGCAAGAGATCTTCACCGAGATATAAGTGATATGTAGTAGCAATACAATTGGTATACATTGCAATAGTGTATAATACAAAGGTTGAGATACAATTAGTGTACAATACCAAGTTTAAAGTACAATGGCACTAAATGAATCCTAACGAGAGGGAAGAGTGCTGGCCCTACTTCTGAGGGCACCAATTTATAAAGTTTCTCCCCCTCTTCTTGGGGATGAGGCTAGCGCGCGTGTCGGAAAGATATCCCGCTTCTAGGGTAATCCGAGACTGACTCCAGGTAAGAATGAATCACCGGATAAGATCCGTGCCCTTTTATAGGCAGCTCTTCCCCCGCACGGATATTTCGTAATATTACTCTCTATCTTTATCTCGACTTCGCACTTTCCTTACAAATGCCCTTCGAGACTTCCATGTATGTGATCCACCGTCCAGAGACCCCATTCGAAATGTTTATTCAGCTGAAGTCGTTTATTCTTAGGGTGTGCGAAGTCAGATGGTCATTGCGAAGGATACTTGGTCGCAGTTTCCATTCAAGATGGAATGTATATCACCACGCCGATCCCAAATCTGCATTCTCAATAATCTGGAGAAAGATGATGGGAACAGTTTGGGTTATGCGTCCGTGCTAAAGAACGGCTACAGTATAGTACAGTGCCAGAGGAATATTTATCCATAACGTCGGCTATATGTCATAGAAAGAACATAGAATACAATAAGGGAATAACGCAGTGGAAGGTGAGGGGCGAAGGTCGTAGTCCGGCGGGGCAGCGTCCAGGGTCCGTTGGTGTCCGATCCTCTCTACTCCCGAGTGCTGTTCGTGCCAGCTTTTGTACCGCCACGCCGCCGCCCCCTGTAATCAGCAGAAATCATCGGGGCAACAACTAAGCTGCTGAGCCTGACTATAACTTATTGATTTTTCTAGTGCTTTTACTTGTTACTTTACTAAGTTTTCTGAGCTCTTACATCTCAGCTCTTACAGAACAAAGTTGCGGAACCATTTTCCATGTGCTACTCTACTGTGCCGCAGAGCATGACATGGAAGTTTGAGTCCTTGTTCATTTTGTTTATTCGTGAAATGTGTCTGAACGCTTGCAGAACGTTTTTAACCCCAAACTGACCACCTAGTGGAACTTCCTCACATTTTAGGACTACTGAAACTGTAGGGGAAGGGCAAGTTTTCTAGTCGTCAACCGGTCGAATTCGAGCAAAGAGTAATTCCGAACTTATAATCAACGAAATAAGGGGTAACATCACTCATTGGATCGAAACGCTTCTTAACCCACTGGCGACCGCGCTTTTATATTGTCCTTACATTAACCTTTTTTTCCTCTTATATCTGTAGTTAGAAAAGAATAATTCCTAGACTGCAATGCTTCGATATTCTCTAGAAGGCTGTGAGTTCAGCTGATACATGAAAACACGAAAAAATTACAGGAACACCTGATAAATAATAGAAATATCCCAGCGAGCCAACAACATGCGTCCTGGCATCGGGACGCATGGTCGCCAACGTGTTAACCCATTGACGACCATGCAGTCCTTATGTGGACTGCAGTTGTATATTTTATTTTATTCATCTATATCGCCACTTTTTAACGATCTTTCTTGTAAAACATAAGATCAGGTCTAAGTTAAACTATATACATACGTACTGTGTGGTCCCAAGAAATCTTCTGGTTTTGCAGTTTTACAGATAATAACAGTAACCATGGACATCATACTTGAATTTTAGCTTTCGGTTTTCAGGGCATATCTACCTTCCGCACTAATTTAGACAGTTTTACACCTCACCGATGTTTTTTTTTTTGAAGAAACATGTGACCCTTTAATGATTTCTTTTCTGAAAGGAACTAGTGATTGAGGAACTGCTCCTCATCAGAATCCATCACTAGCTGACTAAAATTCGAGTCCCCCTACCATCATCGTTAGTCATATCCTAAATTTGCGAATTCAGAAAAATTAAACAGCTCCCAATTTAAAATTCAAAAAAACTGGTCGTTCGGGACCATGCAGTCCACGTGTGGACTGCACTCCGCGTTTCCCGCCAGAAGTGATGGTCGTCAATGGGTTAATATATCGAAGTAGGTGTTATCGCATTTGTCAGAGGTATTTGGTTCTTGTGACATATTGTTAGCAATATTTTGGTAGGAACGGAAGGTTCTGAAGAGTTTTTCGTCTACACCTTTTGGTGCTGTGTTCGACAACAACATCGTATCGTATGCGAAGAAGATGAGTAAGCGAAAAATGATTCACACTAGTCACTTAAAAATGGCGACAGACTCATCAGTTCGCGATTGGAATATTGTTCTTTCTCGAGGATAAAAATAGAATTTCAAAGTGGAAGGTTGATTACAACTTCGTGATGTCGCCCATTAACTTTAATTTTATGGTGCTGGTAGTAGAATCTATATCCTCTCGTCGTTCGAGTGCTGAAAAGAGCCGCTCTCTCCTGAAAGCAGGTTTTATATCCGATAATCGTCTACGGACGTTACGGAGACAAAAGAAACCGTTAATTCTCAAACTAGTCTAATTTTACATATGATGATTCTCACGCGGTTGTGACTACTAGGTGCGAAACAAGCGGAGTGATTAGTCGACTTTCAAATATCAGCGGAGAATTTGAAGGAAGAAGTCATCCCGAAAAGGGTACAAGAATTCATCGCACGACTCTTTCCACTGAATCGCTGGAAAGCAATAATGAAGGCTTCATAGAGGGCAACTTCAATGCAAGCAGTAGGTGGATTTTTTTCAAAAAGGTCCCTCGTCACATGGTTCATTCGACCGCCCTCTGTCTGTCGAAAGTACATGAAACTGTCTGAAATTTCTTAACACCATCACGAGTGGTCGGGCCGGGAGGGCACTTCTACTTTTTCAGCGATAGCGAAGAAAAATTCATTTTAAACCATTTCACGAGTTCCTCAAATGTGTCAAATGGTCGAATACAGTCAATATAAAGCGTAAAAACCTTTTTCAATCTTTGGGACACGTTTATTGTAAAGCATAATGAGCACATGCATGGACGATTCGAACTTTAATGCCATGCCTATGAGCCCAATACTTTCCAAACTGCACCCTTACAAGGCTAGCCTGCTCCTCGGTTCGACTGTATGTTAAACACAATAATATATTAGGGGTGAGACGGATATGTAGCTATGTTCCCGGCATCGTTTTGCATATTCGATCAGCGTTCGAAAACAACGGCGGTAAACCACTCATCTTAAGCAGCTACTGCGAGTATCCTTCTTTTTCAGGTGCAGTGGGTCTTGATTAGTTTTGAAGACTCGAGTGGTATTCTCTTCCCCGAATCGCTATTAAAGGCACTGTTCACGAAAAAATGGTTTCGGAGATCTGTACATGGTTTGAATTCGACGCCCCCTCTGATACCATTTGTGCAGGAATGAGGTCGGAAAAAGGTCTGGATAGGGCACTATAAAGGCAGGAACAGTGGGGGACGGGAGGCCTCCGCCCCTCGCTAGGCTGACTACGAAATCTAATTGCCGTTCATCACTTTCGCATTGGGCGAAGTTGTCTGCTTGGGTGTGTTGTCTGCTATTGCAGACATCGCGTCGCCTTCCTGCACTCGCCCGAACACTCCCTTAACCGCCGTTCTTCCAGTGTGAAACTCGTCCAACCTCCCTTTCCAGCTCTTTTTTGACCCTTTCTATTTCCTTTTGTTCATCGTTTTTGGGCTTTTTTCGTTGTTATCGCTTTATTCTAGAGTAGTTCTATGAATTCCCGTCAAAAAAGTGTACCCTAAATTTATCGTAAACGGTGCCTTTAAGCGACTATAATAAAAGATAAGTGAGTAGCAGCGTTGACGAAGTGTAGCATATGAAGGAGATCTATTTTTTCTAAACGAGTAAAATTTTTATATGACTTTAATGTTCTTTCTTTCACAGGTGAAATGTGAAATACGAAGAGGAGCGAAACATTCACTTATCTGATCTCAAACAAGCTTTACAGCAGCGATAATCAATGTCGTGGTTGCTTGCCTTTTAGGGGTCCCTGAACGCCTTCAGCGGTTCAGAAAAACATTTCACACTTCCTCAGAACTTTCCACGGAGTCGCACTAAGTTAACACTTGAGAAGTTAAAAGTACTATTCGAACAGGTGATTCATTGCTTTATATGCAGCTGCTAATTACCTACACTACATCAAACCTTGCTATGTATGTGGAAATTAATCTGCGCTTCCAACATTTCAACGGCCACCTGCTACAACCTATTTGAGAGTGTTCAGTTCATACGGCTCAGTTCGTCCAATATTCTACCTTTGCAGTTCTGCAGTTGTAGCTCTAGCACCAGAAACTTCATAGATCGATTCTATTGCGCAACCTTCCCATTACACCTGCACACAACATTCAACCTTCATTCTGTGCTGCTTTGCCTCCCTTCAAATGTTGTTGAGTGATGATAAGACTGTAATTAAATGTCGTTATCAATAAAACGGATACAGGTATATCACTTAGTTCTTTTGGTACTTCTCTACGGATATATGATTTGGTGAGAATCCAAGATTATTAGCGGTCGGATAAATTCTATCAAGAGTGATATCGAGGCAAAGCGAAATCGTGATCCTTCATTGAGTCACAAACTTTGCTGGGAAGCGGTCGTAACCTAAAAGCAAGTAATGAACCAATTTTCATCTCCTTACAATTTGTTCCCCTGATCGATCACTATCACTCCACTTATCCTTTTTGTCGAATATCACATAGGCAAGCTAGAACCTAAATAAGAAAGGCGTTAGGAATTGATGAGTGATTTTTGCTCTTCAAGGGCTCTTTTATCGCCATTGTTCCCATCCTTTCCTCAATGTTCCCATCTTGCCTCCTGTATTCCTGTCAGTTTTGAACGATCCAATTCCACGTAAACAGGAGCTTTAGGTCTCCGTTCAAACATTTGCTTCGCGCAAACTTGTCCCTCCCCGTGAGCAAAGTTCGTTCTTGCCCCCACCTTAAGTGTTCCTATACTGCCGCCTTTGCTCCTACCAAATTTGAAAACTCTAGGACCGAACTGATTATTTTCGCGCAAATCTCGCCCATGTGGGTGGAGTTTTGTCCAACCGTAAGTATTCTCGTCCTGTCGCCTGTACTCCCACCGTATTTAAGCGTAGGAATTCATACTGGCAATTTTCGCTTATGCCCCGTACGGGCGGAGTCTGGTTCTGCCACCTATCATAAGTGTTCCCATCCTGCCGCCTGTACTGCCGCCAAGTTTGAACGCTCTAGGTCCACGGGAACAGGAGTTATGAATTTCCACTCGAACATTTATATTTCTCGCAAACCTCGCCCACTGTAGGTGAAGTCCGTTTCTGCGACAGACCATCGGTGTTTCCCTACTGCCGCCTGTACTACTAAAGTCGGAACGCTTTAGACACACGGGACAGGAGTTATGAATTTCCCCGTTGGGCACACACAAACATTAGCGCGTTGTGTATAAATAGTAGGATTGTCACTGAAAAAGGTTCTTGTTAATTTTCACATTACTCTTGACAAAAGTGGTGTCGCTCAGATGGCACAAACTGAAGCACAAACCATCATGGAAGAGGGGAAATGGCTGCGAGAATTGATCTTACCCTTCCTATCGGTTTCGGTACTCGTAAAGGGAACAAACGTGTACTCTGAGATCTGAAGATTTTTCCACGCCATACACCCTTCGATCGGAGAAAAGTGTGCGAAGCATGTGCCGCGCGCGAATATTTGTTTCTCTCCTGAGACTTCGTATTCTCAGCTTTGAAGCTTCTGAGTGTGTGCTGGTATGTGTGTCGGTGTGTATGTCGCTGTTTGTGTGTGCCGCTGTGTGGGTGTCGGTGTGTGTCGAAGTGTGTGCGTATGTGTGTGTGCGTGTGCGTGTGTGTGACGTGTGTGTATGTGTGTTTCGCCGGAAATATTCAACTTATGCTCTTTTGTACCAGAGACGAGAAGGGAAGCCCGGCCTCAGCCGGGCGATCCGACTGGAAACAACATCGCCCCCTTATGATCCAATCAAACCAGTTGAGCAGGTTCTTCCGGTAATGACCGTGATCCTTTGAGAGTAGCATCATCGTAACAATGCAGTTTTTGTCACTAGCTACTATTCGCTTCATAAATGAATCGTTTCCTTGCATTTGAGGCGCAAATGGCTTTTAATGTCAATTGAATCTACTCTAACCCATTTGGTAACTGAACAACTAGTTTTTTCACTAGATCAAATTTTTCGATATTCTTGGTAACTATTCCCATGGTTGCGTTGATCTTCTCAGCAACTTCTCATACTAATACATGACGATCAGCATTAGTTGATGCCATCAACAAGATCATTATTAGCAACCATTGGTCAGCATGTCTTGAACTGAAATTTTGCACAAAGGGAAATTTATGAATCGTTTTCACATGGGCTATGTGGCAAGGCATTGTTTGTTAGATTATGTTTACATATACATATCATGGAGTGCATCATCAGCTCTTTCTACGATAGAATTGAAAAAGTGAAATGTGGCTAAAATTCTTCATCTGACATTCCATGTTCGAACTGATTCAAAAGTTACGGATGGAAATGTAATCCGTTTTTCTTTCCGTAAATAACGTATAAACATATACCTCACCACATGTCAAATCAAAAGCTTTCGATTTTCTGAGTAGGTCCTTTACATGCATTTGAAAAACTCATTTTCATAGATTACGATTACTTCACGAACGATGGATCGCAGTTACTTTACGAACAATCCATCGTCATCCAAGACCGCTTGAACGCAGGCAAGCCTACGTTGCGTTCAAATGCTAATGAGGACATAATTGGGATCGCAGAATTTTCTTCGATTTGAACGTGACACACGTGTTCGTATTGTATTTTCGTTTCTCATCAAAGGTCAAGATTTCCAACAAAGCCTTAAATGAGAAATCCCTTAGTGGTTATATTGACTTCTTGTTGTCGTTGTTTCATGGAACTGTCTTCAGTTCCAATCGACAAAGCTATTCTGATACCGTTCGTTTGCTGTTAGTTGGCTTTCAGTGCGGGTGGACCATGCCATTCTTTGATTTCGCAAAACCAGAGATGTTCAATTTTAAAAAACACATTGGAGTCCCTGAAAAGTTTGAAGACTCCGATAGTGTGCCAGGTAGTTTACACAATAATAGTCATTGTACATTATCCTCTATGGTGAGTATTGGGTACTTTCATAGTTCAACGGCGTGCATTGTTTCAGCCGATGACCGACCGACCGGCAGCGTTACTGGCCACGCGTTGCCAACGCTTGACACCGATCGATACCGCCCATGCGGCCCTGAGCGCAATCTGTCCTGCCGTGTCAACACGAGCCCAGCAATCACGAGCAACACGAGCGGTCGGTGGGTCGGTCGTCTGATGGAACACGTCGCTAAACTCTGAGAGCACCCATTCATTGTTTAATCGTTATCCCTCAGTACCACCTTGTTTATAGAATCTTGGGTTGAGCTAGCGCCGAGTCGAACTAGCTTATGTAGCAGTGTTGACGCCTCGATGGTGTCAGTGGATGAGCATAAGGACAAAGATTCGAGGCTAAGGTATTATCCATGACTCTTTTGTCAGCTTAACTTTTGAGTGGTGGGTTGCTATCAAATAAAGCACGTTTCCTATTCCTGGCCTTTAATGATATTCAACCAAATGCGATGACAGAACAATAGCTCGACTATTTTCATTTTTGCTTGAGAACACCGGTGAAGAACAATGACGCTGTGGAAACAAAGATTCCGTTTTGACGGTGGACGAGTAGAAGTGTGGCGACATCATTTCATTGTAAGAGTTGGATGTGTGAAGGCACCTATTAAAAATGAATGGTAACATTGAGTCAACAGTAACATCCGTTGCGATCCTTTGGCTCTATGGCGTTTGAGAGAGCTCATTCAATTATTGCAGAGCTTTGCAAAGTTGATTAGGTTGATTAGAGAGTTGTGATCGATTTTCCACCTTTATTTCAGAAGCTCTTATACTCCTTAAAAAAGGATTTCAGTCAGTAATGTAGTCTCCATACAGGAGCCCAGCAGTGCGGCGGCCGCAAATCGAAAAACCGTGAAATCTCAGTTTCGAGCTAGGAGCGACCATCAGTTTTTTTTTTGCGAAGATGATGTTTAAGAGCATGAAACAGATGGTAATCAGACGGAGCAATATCTGGTGAATGAGAAGGATGGGACTGCTCCTCCCATCCAAGTTCGGCAATTTTCTGACTAGAGGTTTCGCAAAATGCGGTCGAGTGTTGTCGTGAAGAAGACAAACACTCCCTCTCTGCGGGCGCTTCCTTCGAATAACGTCGTCCAAACTGTAGCTGAGGAGATTAAATCTCGGCGATCGCTGTGGAACCCTCAGGGAGTAACACAAAGTAGAGCATTCCCTGAGAACACCACCAGCTGTAAACACTTCCGTCCACTTCTCTCTCCTGAAGGTGCTTCGCCACAGGTACTCGTGGGTTTGGATACGGTGTCTCCTCCGAGTGCGCCACAGATCTTTGCGACAGCTGCCGATCTGTTATGCCCTTACCGAACTTTGTAGTAGACCATAACTCTCAGATAGCTTCGGTGGGTCGTTGAAGGTTGAAGCCATAATTGCGAAGCACTTACGAGGACATGCTCATATATACCCATAAAGTACACGTTCGGGAACGGTCTACCATAACCTATTATGAAATCCTTCTAAGTGGCCTTCCGTAAGAATCTAGAGATGAACAAAGAGTGGGCCAAAACATTTTACTCAGCCTATTATATACAACTTTCCTACATGTTTTGGGCATGCGAGCCTTCCAAAAATTTTCATTACATTTCTAACGGTTAAACAGAGGGTGTTGTGGACAAAATGAATTAACATTGCTCCTACTTTACGAAATTCCCTCGAAAGTAAAGGTAATTACACGCATTTAGTCAAGGGTAGTTTTTCTCATTTTGAAAGCATTGGAAGATGAGATTTCCGTTGGAAGTGGTTTCACGACCAACTGAGATCCTAAGAGTTGCACAATCCCATTGACTTGTGTCCTGGAATCTCCGAGTAAGTTACCAAGACCAGTATTTTCGGGAAGCAATGGCAGTGATGCGAGCCTTCACATAATTCCCACATATCATCGGATACGGCGAAGGGAGCCTCATAGTGCCTCAACGATGGGCTGGATGGATACTATGGAAAGAGGCGTGCATTAAATTTATTATGGAGATAATGATGGCCACGCTGTATAGCAAATGCTACAATATCTACAAGAACTTATTCCGTTCATGCAGACGCAGCAATAACTGCACTAATACTCATTGGTCGAGATGGAGGATCGACCACCAACAGGCGGACGTGATCTATGTTGCACTTTTGACATCATCAACATGTTGCGGTCAATAACTACGCATGGTTTGAACACTGATCTTTGAACCCGGCCGAGGAGTATAAATATCCGGTAGCCTCCTCACTCGGGATTCTTGGCCATAGTGGCTCCAATCCAACAATGCGCTGGTGGTCGTCTCCGCAATACTCAATGCCTGGTTGTAATAACCACGCGCATATCTGACGACACAATGATCAGTACAGGAGAAGAAGATGACTCAATTGTTAGTGTTGGGTTCTACTAATAAATGTTGGAACTAAGCAGAACACTCAAGAGATTATCCGCGTGGCAAATCACACAAGAGATTTTTGGGCGAGCAACCCACCACTCTATTTATCACATGCCGCGCGGCCACGCGGTAAAAGCATTTGAGTGTCAGAGTGTCACTGAATACAAGTATGGTTGGAAGAGACCGCAAGACATTTGATTACATTCATCACAGACGTGGTGCACCGCTTCGCAATGTCACAACCTGGACTGCCAGGCGCAGAATCTAGAGGGCCTTTTGACCTTTTGCAGAGGTCCATGTCGGCCTTTAGCGTTTAGAACAGGTTTTTTACTCTTACTGCGGACGCAACAACGCCGCGTATCACCTCCTCAGGAGCAGGAGATTCTACTTTATAAGGAAAGGTTATTTGTTTAATAATAGATTTTTTATTATCTTGAGTGGGTCCTCTTGTGAGAAAATTATCAGCAAAACGGAAAGGATTCACCATTGGAGAGCGTAGCGGCACCTTTAACACGAATAATGTTGCACGCTGAAAGAATTAATAATTCAAACAATTTGTACTTCTCAAAGTTTGTGTGATAGAGCTTAGAAGCTACGGCTTTTGACGGATAGTCGCGGCAATGGCCAGCAGTAGAACCTTCAATCTAGGCTCCCACATGATTTCCGATTTCCCCTCTCCCCCCCCCCCCCCCTTGGTTTCCCACCCCCCATTTTCATTACAAGCTGAGAAGAATATGGGGATCTTTTCTATTGATCAGATCGTTCATGTAATAATAATTTGGTTGTTGCTTGGGACTCACTTGCTCCCCGAAGTGTTTACACGTTTGGTCAGCAAATGAGTCACACTCTACAGTTGGGCTTCGCACACAAACGCGTGCGTCACAACAAAGAACGCGTCAAATAGAGAAATGCGTCAAACAAATAAGATTCCTTTGCGCTGAGCTTCATCTGCGCGTCATCCCTTAATAATTTGTCTAGAGGCTGTGTTGAGTTATGAGTTGATGCAAAAAGGACGAAGATGCTCTGTTCACCGCGGATGAGTCTTCCGTCCGTATTCCTGACGTTTGCCAATTTTCCCGGTGCCTCGCGTCTTGGAGTTAGATTAGTCCACTTTTAAAACCTGAACATTGCTTCTGTGACCTCTAACCACTTCTTCCCGCGTTCTTAAAGACACGAAGTTTGATCCTTTTTTTCCGCACTTTAGAACGTTTCTGTACAGAGTTCTACGTAATTTTGAAAAAAGTTTCTACCTCAACGCACGCCCCACCAACCACGGGCGGAGTTTCGCTAAGTCAATGCATACCTAGTATAAGCTCTCGCTCACTCCTTTCGTTGTTTCCTATCCTCCACGCGTTCGTAGAATCGAGTTATGAGTTCGTGTGGGAAAAATCGCCCAGTGCAAGAACTCTCCGCCCACTGTCGGTGAGCCTCTTTCATTTCATTTGTTGGCCCATCCCTCCCCTTTGCTCACTTTTTCCGGTGTCTGGACTGTTATGAGACCACATCACGAATCTTTGCTCACAGCATCGCCAAGCTCCGGTGTTTGCCCCGCCCCTTAAAAGCGGGACTCCGCTGGGCTTACATGTACTCAGTTGTACTTACCCTATGCTCAACCCATTCCAAGCTTGATCAGACCTTTCTAGGTAATTCAGGCAGACAGACAGACAGACAGACAGGCAGACAGGCAGGCATACAGGCGGATAGAGGCGAGCGTGTAATATGCAATGAGGAATATTTATTATGTCATCTTGGTTAGAGTGTTCTCCTATACTTCATATACTCTGTGTCATTTCTAGTCCTGTCTCCGTTCAATCACCACATGTCGAGTTTGACAACCTCGAACAGGTGAAATACCGGCTTGTCAGAGATATGTTGTCGTCAGGGAAGAACACCGATTGGATATGGGATTGGAGCAGCAGGCCAGAAGCGCATCCACCAAAGTACGTTTGAATCTCTGTTGCTCCGTGATTTTTTTAGATATCTTCCGAAAAATTTTGATTAGAGCAGGGTATGGATAGTAAGGAGTGGAATAAACCTGAGAGAATACTCGGGTGTATGATATCCTTGGTGAAAAAAGGGAATTTTAGGTTTCTCTCATATTCTTTACCTCTGTGAAGTTTGATACAGTGTTTTGCTTTCAAATGACTATTCCGTTTCATAGAAAGATCGACTCACCTACTTAGGCATGCGTTGGAAAAAACTTTTTTAAGGGCATTTTCAAAGAGAATGAGAGTATGAAAATAGGAGTGCGCGTCTCGTGACTTCTAATAAGTGAATTTCTTTGCAGATGACGTTATCGTCTTAGCAACACAGAATTCATCCACTCCCTGAAAATTGAGAGAACCGTTGTCTCACTCTAACGAGCAACGTCATAAGCCGTCTATCGAGAGCCCTCATTTCTAGCAAACTGCACTTGGCGACCATCCACATTCGTTTATGCCTTCATATCTTAACCGAGACAGTTCTAAAAATCAAGGAAGGGTCTTGGAATCACTTGCTTTCTTATTAATCCCGTGACCACTGTGGAATGCTTGCACTTCACCGAAGATGGAATGGGAACTTCTTTGCACTTCTGTTATTTATACGCTGTCGAAGCAGGCACTTGATAACATACCAATCGATGATCTCGGTGGACATTATATTGTGCGATGGAATCTTGCGCAAATTGCACAACAACCATGAAGAGTAGGGGTTCTACACAATTCTTTATTTTTGAAAACGAGTGCTCTGCAGTGAAGGCAGAGGGAAGAAAACCCTCGGACCTGGCTGAACAGTAAAACTCTCTACGGACAGGTTCATGGGATTTGCAAAAGACAGTCGGATCGCTTGAACAATGGCGAGCTTTATTCCTTCTCATGTTGTGCTTGAAATGCCTCACTGAGGCCTATCATTAGCCTTCCCTTTTGTTCGCGAAAAGATGAGTAGTTAGCAGCAGCCATACAACGAGTGCAAGTACAAAAATACACTGGTCAAATTCGGTTATATTATCGATGGTCCGTTAGTTTATAACTACTGTCCTAACCCATCTCTCCCACTTTTTATGACTTAGAACACTGTACGACTAAATGAAACAAAATTGCGATTGAGCGGTCAATTGCACAACAGATTGATATAGCATATCGATGTAGTGGCCCACAGCAGGATATCCCCACCGGGTCAGTGCATCCCTACCACACATGAAAGCCACACGTGTGAAGGGAGCCAAGTTATGAATTACATAATACATACATAATCTAATCTAGGAGGCCTTTAGATAGTATTGTCGATTGTGGATTTCCCGCTCCCCTTGCGCCTCTACGGACTCCATTCCTGCCGCCCGCCATTAGTCCTCCCATCCAGCCACCTGCATCTCCACCAAAGGTGACCGCCCCAGGTTCAAATTAACAAATTTCGTGCAAGCCTCGCCCCCAGTAGGTGGAGTCTATACATGCCGTGCCATCAGTTTCCCTTTCTTGCCGCCTGCACCTCGATCAAATGTGAGCGCCCCAGGTCAAAATAAAATTTTTCACGTACGCCTGCCTCCTTCACGTGACATCGGTATCCCCATCTTGCCACCTAAACCCATTCCAAGTTTGAAGAGTCTAGGCCCAGGAGAGCAAGAGTTATAGATTCTCGGTGAACTACACTTTTTGCGCACGCTCAGCCCCCAGCGGGCGGAGTCCAGTCTGGAATACATGTTGTCATGCAGGTTGGTTCATTCCCCAGTACCAACCTGGCTTAGGTGCTCCAGTTCGATTTGATGGTGCCATTCAAGTGGCTACAAACAGATATACAGACAAACAGACAGACAAACCATCAAACAGATCGACTTTCGTGGTTCATTTATATTAAGAACACTGTCGTTCATAAGCAGTGTCACTGAGTTTGCAAGTCGCTTTATATTTTCTGTCGTTTCAAAACGCGTACTAAGGTTTTAGAAGTGGGAAGGGAGATTCCATGAATATACAAGGCTAAATGATCGCTTGCCTTAGTTGTTTCGTAACTTGGTCTATATGTTGTTTGTTATCAGTGCCATTACTAGATGTGTCCATATGAAGCAATACGGTTCGAATCTCACAACACCGCCTAATTCACCGGAACCTGAGCTTACGATGGTGTTTGCATACGACGTTGAACCGAAGTCGATGCCACTCCATGTCGTAGTTGGCTTCGTCGTGTCGAACATTGTCACGTTTGTAATCGGAGCAGCGATCGGGTTGGTGAATTTACTGATTCCCCCTTTGAATGGGACTTTATTTGAAACTAAATGAATGCTTTGAATTATTCAATTCTTAATTAGCAGATTTTAACCGAATGTGTCAGTCTATTCCATTTATTCGGGTTCATGGGCTCTATGCTCGAACGGCATGCTGCGCAGTAAGACGAGTAGTACAATCTAACGGAATATCTCGTGCAGTAATGCAGATCGAGAATAGTGTCACACACCCAGTTTCTTGGTTCCACTGGATGGAAAATACTACTAACCAAGGGGGGCAGTTTATTTACCCCGTGGAACTTAATGTGGGGCCCATATAAAGCTATAGCGCCTCGTATGTAGTCTATATGAATGCGAAATTCAAAACTGCAAAACAGCTTTCCTAAAGAAGTGTTGAGGGCTCGAAATTCGCTTGGCAGTGGTGTCAACTGTAAATGGGAACTCCCTTCGATATCAAGCGTCGACGTGGCGTCGTGGAAATGGTCTCTCTTCGCAGGCAGAGGGTGTGGGTTTGCTTCTCGTCGTCGTCCAGATTTTTGCACAGTGTTCTTTCGTTCCAATGAAGGCTTTCAGGACCTTTACTGACATTTCTTTTGTGAACGTTTCATTTCTGCGTTCACTTGCGCTTGTCGCACATATTTATTCTATGACTCTGTTTTATTTTGAATTCCAAGAAACATTCAGCAGAAAGATGCTAGAAATGTATAAGATGCTTGCGAGGAACTCAACATTGATGGAAAAACCTAAAAAATGTGTCAGGCACAATAGTTATTCACAAACTGTTCACTTATACATGCTGCTTCTCTACAACCGGGGGCAAAACAAACAGTCGTCTCAAGATTGAGAGGATTCAAATCTCTACGATGAACAACACGGAATTTAATATAATCCAGAGAGACCATAAGTGTTTATGATGTTTCTCGAATTTTTCGAAATATCCTCGGTACGCAGCTGGATATGCGGAAAAAAACCGAGCCTTTTGTGTCACCCCTGGCGATATTTGTTCAATCTTGAGACGATTGACTACTTTGTCTTCGGACTTTTTCAGGTTTTTCCATCAGCGTTGAGTTACTTAAAGACAGCTTATACATCTCTCGGCATTTTTCTGTAGAATGTATGTTGCCGTTTAAAATAAAACAGAGTCATGCAGTTAACGTGCAGAACCATCTTCCTCGAATAGGTGCAACAAGCGCAAATGAAAGCGGAAATAAAACGTTCACCTAAACAAATGTCAGAAAAGGTTTTGAAAGCGTTCAGTGCAACGAAAGAACACTGTGCAAAAATCTGTGCGATGGCGGGGAACAAGCGCGCATCCTTCGTTGTGGAGCGAGACCACTACCACGACGACTATTGATTTCGAAGCGACGAGTTCGCATTTGCAATTGACACTACTGGCGAGCGAATTTTGAGCTCCCATAACCTTTTGGGAAGGCCGTTTGCAATTTCAGTTTCCATATTCGTAAACTGCATTCAGAACTATCGATTAATCTGGGTTTCCATCCACAGTTTCATGGTTATTGAACCTCTCTTCACTGGCAAATCAAGGGAAGCATTAGATAAAAGGATGTTTTATGAAAAACGAGTAGACCAGCTATGGCGTAACGAGAGAGCTCCTTTACAACTAGATGGTGCATCGCTCAGAAGTGATTATGTTCGATTTACAATGAATTTCGGCATAGCGTATCGATGCCTGAGGTGAAGTTCATCACAATCAAAAGACCTTTCAAACCTCAGCTTCGTTTGAACATAGGCTATAGATACCTAGACGGGTCTCTTAATTCACGACAGGCAACTTGGCTCAAATTTATAGTGGTGGATATTTCACAGTGGGTGGGTTTCTTCTGAACTGTCCCTCAACTTTAAGTCGATGATAGTGGGAGGCCACATGGCGCGGTACAGTTTGTTTATTATGGTCAGGCATTCATCTTGCAGATTTAAATATAGGTCTCAACTGTGTAATCGTCCCAATAGCTTCCATGTAATGAAGTAAGTCACGCTCGACGCCTTGCAGCCTCCTTCTCGCTCGTTAGGAAATATGTCACTGTGTGAGGCAACGCAGGAGTGGTCATTCGAACTGCTTTTGACCTCTGCCTGCACCCCAGGTACGTGTGAGAGGCTTTGACCACCCGGACTATATCGCCAAGCCCACTACCCATGTGCAAAGCCGTCGTCACTGAAGTGTCAGAATCCGTCGCGGTGTGCAAAAGTACACCTGTTTCGAATCATCTGTTGAAAGCTAGCTTTTCACGAGCCGATCTGCGAGTGCACTGGTGGTCTAATGGTTGTTCGCTGGAGAATACTGTTCTCCAAGCCCCACGGGCTCTTCTTCTTCCTTATTTCCCATGAGATCATTTTGGCTGATTGAATACGATCGCAGAATGCTCTTGAATAGATGCACCGATTCACAATAGACGAGCATATTCTTTCTAATGGGCTTCACAGATGTCTTCTCTCAGGATGAATTCGCACGATGAGGCAAGGCATCTATCTGTCTCTGGGCTTTGTGGATCGGTTGCTCTCAGCCTGGTTGTTTAGTAGATCGAAGTTTGTGTTTGGTTGAGCAGAGCGACGAGCAGTCGTCTCCGTAACGACAAGAACAAACTTTTCTTCTCCAACATATTTAGCACTCTTGTCATCGACTATTCCATGGCTAATTCTCTGATCGGTAATCAAACACTGTGTTGTACGAAAAAGCCTGCAGCTTGATATACAGGTGATAAGACTGGTTTCTGTCAGATATGCACATAAAGAATTCAATCTGCAAACATTCTATAAACCCAGCCGTTATTGTGGTAACGATAACTTGAGAGCTCTCATAAAAGAGTTCATTTAAAAGCTGTGAACTCTTTTTTGGATTTACGAATGCAACCGACTTCCTTACGTTGTGACTTCATTGGGTTGGCACATATTTTCCGGACCCTGGATCTTCAATTTCCCTGTTTTTTTTTTCTTCTCTAGACATATTCATCAAATACAATATGCACTATCTACAACATAGCGGCAACGCTTGGGTATTTGACTTCCGTATAACTACGTTCCCTTCTGGCTAGAGGAAGATTGCATTTCGGTTTTAGGTTCAGGCTGTTAGCATGCATTTCCTTTCAGAAAGTAGTTCAAGGAGTGAATTTGTGGCAGTGCAAGGCCATGACTACAGAGTGGACAAAGATTTGAACAGCCAAGCGTCTTCAATTTTTTTGTGAGTTTCTTAAGCGATGGAGGGCCAAGTGTTATCATTAAGAAGGCAAGCTTGGTCTTGTTTTCCACTTAACTTAAAGGTCACGCAGTGGAGCTTAAAAAAAGGAAATTTGCATGGAGTGTAGCTTTGCTAGGTGAAGGTTCACGGTGAAGAACCCTTCTTCACCATAGACAAACCTCTTCTGAACGGAGTAAGGTTTTGGTCTTTGTAAATTCAGATTCGGGGAAGCAGAAGCGCTGTTAATGGCAGAATTCGTTGGGGAAACTACCTAATTCTCACCAGCAGTGTCCATGTTAGACAGCCAGTCCAGGTACAATGATGTCAGATCGTGTGCCAAAGTGTTGGTGGCTCAGCAAGTCTTGCCTCAAGGCTACATTTCCAGATCTTCCGCAATTTATGGACGTGGGTGATTATTGTTGGGTTACTGTATACGATGCTTTCTACCAAACAAGGTAATTCCGTATGGAATAACAACTTCACCAAAAGTATTGAAGCCGAAGGTAAGTGGAAGGCCGAACCGTAGATCTTTATGGAAAAAGACGTCATTTTTCCAACCGATTCTAACCGATTCACAATTGTTTGTTGGAGTGCACCTACTCCCGCATTCTGATTAATTTTCCAAACAGCTTCAGCTTCAAGTGATTTTTATTCGTAATTTTTGAGAATATGGCGGAGGTGATGCAGTGGCAAGTGGTGCACTATCACACATGGCCACTGGTTTGAATCCCGGCTCGATATCTACCTACGCCAACCAGGCTTTTCTTCCCTTTGAGGTCGACTAGTTAGTACACGACTCGCCTGGGAGGATAAAAGCACTGACTAGTGTGTTGGCTAGCCACCGCAAGTCTTTATGGGCCAAGTACGCATCTAATACGCCTCTGGATTCTGTGTGCGAGTTGAATAGAGGACGCATCGCTCAGACGGGATTGAGTAACACCGAAAGGCTCTATTCTTTATCCCTCAAGAATATGAGCACAAATGGCCTATTGCGAAGGTTACAATGTTAGGTCTTACGATGTTAGCGTAGGCATCAGGCCAGGTAAGTAGCGAAACCCCAGCTAAGTCATAAGGTTTCCACATCAATTCATGTATAATGGTCCGGAAATTATGTGCCAGTTCAGTAGATTCGTTGTTTTACTCAGTCTGTTTCAGTTTTGCCATCTGTAAACGTCTCGTGAAAGAGCGAAAGATCTGATTTACGTCTTCCACTGTCTACCGATGGAGTGATTCGTCCATAGGATGCTTCCATTTCCATTTCTACTGTTTATAATCATTCTGCTCCGTGTATCCGGTACTTGTTACAAAAAATCTCGGCTTTCCCTTGCTCTCCTCATTTATGATAGTCGATCACTTGGCATTCAACACCAAGTACGCCTGTGTCATTAGTTCTCATTCTACTTTGCATAGATATTACATATTCTCAAACATGGTCGTCATCAAATGTAGGCCATTATACTGTCGGCGAACTTCTGTGTACATATAGCGACATCTAGGTACGTCGCTTTATTGCCATTTAATACCCTCTGTATATATTTACATGTGCTCGAAATAGAGCAAACAATGCAGTAATACAGTTGTGGTTGAACCCTCGAAATAAACGCATGGTCAAAGTATTCGAGAGAAACAGTTGGATCGAATCTTTTTCTTGACAGCTTATCACAAATGTAGGTCTAACGACATATTCCAAAGTAAATGTTTTGTTGCTGCTTGCGGCGGCAGTACAGCCTTTTTAGGCCAGATCAATGTGAACGTGCCACCGTTCTTTTCGTTCAGTAAATCAAACTGCAGGTTTATAAATGGCTTGTGAAGTTTTTTTCACCATGTAATCGTAGAGTACGATCGTACGCATGTCAGTGACACTAATAGCTCGATCGCTTAATAGGCCGAATGCGTAACGTCCAGAATGGGAAAGGGGAGAATCATTCCAAGAAAATGATTGCGAGAGGCGAGAATGCTCAAATGACCTTTTTCCCTTTGCTGTGTCAGGTTAGTGACGGTGGAGCAAAGTTTTCATATGAATAGGTGAAGGATCGACAGCCCTCGATAATCATGTCACGTTGGCCTCCGCAACCTTGCCTTAGCGAGCTTGAAAAAAAAAACAACTCCCATTCATCTCCCACCTTGGGTCAGGGTGGGGGATGAACCCACCCCTAGAATTGTGCTGGGGCGTGGATGTTCGTGTAAACCGTTACCCCGCTATTCACTGCATTATTAGTCTGTGTGCTTATTCCCCTGATCTCTGTTGTCGAATTAGTCAAGTGTTGCTCTACCTTTATGCTACTGCTGCAACCAGCTACCAATTTGCTCACGTTTCTCTAGTCGTTGCTAAGGAGCATTTAGGTTTTTGCTTAAGCAGGTTTATCTTACTAGATTTCACCAGTTATCATGAGCATCTTGCATCATGATCCTGGTGTGATTTGAGGAGGGAAACATGATTATTTCTGTCCGAAACTATTAGGTATTTTTCAACTGATTTACAGGTTAGTTCATATCTGATTACATCTTATTCTTTTACATCTGGCTATTAAAGATATGTGGCGACATGACGCTACGTTATGCGGTAGTCTTTACTTACTTTATTTTTCAGTTTTGTTCTTAGCTTTCTAGCTCTCAAGTTTTATCCTAAACTGAGTGCTGTCCAGTGTTGCAGTTGTAATCATCTTTTTTAACGGACCCCTTCCTTAAAAAGAGTGTGCAAACTTTTGCAAGAAAGATTACCCCTCGTCCAGATGCAAAGATTCGATGCTCATTATGCTCTCTATATTTTCATAGGCAAGTGAGAGGTGAAGAGTTGAAGGTGTACGATGATAGCAATAGTAAGAGGGTTCAGAGTCTGGAAGAAAGGAGAATGTCGTATAACAAGAAATTGGTTGAAATAGACGCTGCAACGGAATAGGATGCTTCGATCAAAAATATACCAGTGTTAATGACGAGGAGTAAATATTAGGAGAGGTGAGACATCATCGAATGAGTATTGCAGTGTGGTAGTGTCGAGCGCGAATGCACTGAAGAAGGTTGCGCATGTGCAAGATTTTCGAGGTATGAAGTTCCTTAGTCCTTAGATATCCCTAACATCGTTGGACATGTACTTATTTGATGATCTCAATAGTTCAACTTGCAGCTCTGCACTACGCAGCAACCGTTGACATAAAGTACATCAAATAATTACATGTCCAACGATGTTCAGGCTATCCCAATAGTTCAACTTGCAGTTCTGCACTACGAAGCAACCGTTGACATGAAGTACATCAAATATGTCCAATGATGTTCAGGCTATCTCAGTAGTTCAACTTGCAGCTCTGCACTGCAAAGCAACCGTTGAAATGAAGTATATCAAACAATTACATGTTCAACGATGTTAGGGATATCTC